>FIZU01012133.1:0-13950 GCA_900064475.1 Pseudococcus longispinus | reverse complement strand
CCACGAGTGTAACCCACATAGTGTCTACAATTTGTGAAAATTTCAGAATTTTTCATCCACCCCTCCAAAGATATCGCGTATTGAAGTTTCGATATTTCGGTGGCGATAATTCGGGAATGGGTGGGGGTGGGGCATTAAAAATTTCGGGGGTGAGTTTTTACATCAGGGGTGACTTTTAGGACCACTTTTGAGGAAGTTTGGGTCGAGGGCCAATTTCGCTATCTTACTAAGGAAGGCTCTTTAAAATAAAGCTTTTTTTCATTTTCAAAACCATCGATTTTTTAAATTTTCCATAAACATGGATTTTTGACCAAATTAAGGGTGCTACGAAAAAAAATGCATGGAATGAAAATTGTAGAGCTTGAAATTCTCTTTCTCCTATGAGCTATGTATTACTTTTTTTCCAGGAGCTAGTTTTTGAGATTTTTGTAGTTTGAAATTTTCGACTTCGGAAATTTCCTATAAACGTGGATTTTCTGGCCAAACTAAGGGCGCTAAGAAAAAAATGCAAGGGATAAAAATTGTAGAGTGGGAAATTCTCTGCCTGCTAGGAGCTATTAGTTTTTTTCTAGAGGACTTAGTTTTCGAGATTTTTGCAGTCGAAAGTTTTTTTTTCAATTTTCAAAACTATTTAACTTTTAAATGGGCCACCTGGTATGTGGTTAATTTAGGAAATCACCAAGTATAATTTCAATAATTCCATAAACTCGATTAATCGATTGAAATTTTTTTAATTCAGGTTTTGGATCGACAATACTTCTGCAAAAGAAATCGACCCCAAGGTACAACGATTCCTGTTCCTATTTGCCAGTACAAACTCCTGTATGAATCCAATCGTCTATGGAATTTTCAACATACGGACTCGTCGTGCTGGTGGGCCCTTGGAACGTGGCCGAGCCTATTCTGGTCGAATATCATACGCTACTGATATCCGATTACCAGCTTTGACTCTTTCATTACGATCTGTTGAATGACTATCCTTAAAATTAGACGAAACAATGCAAAATACTACCACATAATCTAATCGTATGCACTGTTTTGGATTTCCTCCCCAAAAAGACCGATTTCTTCTCTGCCTCTCTTCTCCTTTTTTCATTTTATCGATGTTTTATATATACGTGTTTTCGTACGATTCTAGTCATTTATTTATTTCATTTTGTATTTTTTTTCTCTTATTGTTTTTCTTTGTGGAAAAAACTTAAGCGAAATTTTTTTTAATTCTAGTTGAGTCGTAATTTTTTTTTCATCGACGAACGTGTAATTACTACGTGTAAGTTTGTGTTTCGAAAATTTTCCTTCATTTTTAATGTTTTTTTTTTCTGTTTTTTGTGTAGTTGCGAGATTTTTTCAAATTTTTCGTTTTTTTGTATAATTTTAATAAATTTATTTATTCGAGATTGTGTTTTTGATTCGCGGCTGGAAATTCTTTGTAACAAACAATAAAAAAAAAAGAGAAACAGACTTCGTATACTTAATAGATAATATATTTAAATAAAATATGTGTATAAAAAAATGGAAGATGCAGCAATATTCTACGTAAGAAAACAAAAATAGATTCGTAAATTAATATTAAATTCAATTTCAAGCATTAATACCCAACATATCGTGCAAACAATTCAACATATCACCTTTCTTGAACCCTTTAACATTAACATTGTTTTCAATAAGGTAAGATTTCAATTCGTTTACCTTCAACTTGTCACCTTGCCCAGCTTTGACCATTTTTTCCACGTATAATGGATCAGAAGGATCAATCTGTATCTTCGGTATTTTAGCCGCTTTGTATCTGTTAGATTCGGACGAACTAGGATATTTCCTTTTTTTAGTCAATTCAAGTTCGGGATCGTAATCATCTGGGAAAAAAGCTTCCAAAAAACATGTTTCTAAGCTCGCTAATCTCTCTGAAACAAATTCGAAATCACAAAGGGTATCATCACAAACTTCGCGTTTCTCTTGATCCAAAGCTAGAGCTTCGATGTTGGCCCAATGATGCTGCACTTTTGGATTTTCAATCTTCTGCGGATCATATTTAAACGATAATTTTTTAACGATCTTTTTACAGAGCTCGATTTGTTCTGATTCTAAGGATGTTTTAGCAGGCAATGATTGTATTTCACGGATATTATCAGCGTAAGGTAAATAAATAAGATGGAATCCAGCGGGCATAATTTGAACGTTGCCATCGCATTTTTCTGGCTGAGGCACCAAAGCGACTAAATTAGATCGGCCTTGTTCTCGAGTCACGTGATAACATAAGGCAAATTTCTGTTTCTCTAAACATTTTTGCAGTAATGCGGTAAAAAGATTTTTACTTCCTTTGATGTCTTCGTCATTCGGGTAAATGAAAGAGGGTTCTTTTAGGTGGTGTTCGGGTTGTAAATAAGCCAAAGATTTAAATCCGAGTAACGTGAGACCTCGTTTACCACTCATTTGTAGTTTATTCATTTCTTCGGTATTGAAGCTGATACTTTTTTTGCCTACATCGACGCATTTATTGAGATCAGATTTAAGCAAACGTTCGCCTGTTTCGGTATTATATGTTTGAACGACGCTCTTCAAAGGTTCGTTAGATCTGCGATCGAGTTTCATTATAGATGGTATGTTTAATTGACGATAAAAGTTGTAAACTTCGATACCAATCTGAATATCGTCACTTAGATTCAACTGAATCTTGCTCACCGCACGCCTTTTATAATCTTTACGATAAGTACGTTCCAGTAACTCATTAACT
This sequence comes from Pseudococcus longispinus, assembly GCA_900064475.1. Lineage (NCBI taxonomy): Eukaryota > Metazoa > Arthropoda > Insecta > Hemiptera > Pseudococcidae > Pseudococcus > Pseudococcus longispinus. The sequence continues at coordinate 11,219 of FIZU01012133.1, read as the reverse complement.
TTCTGTTCTCCATCAGGTAATATTACATCTTCGCCGTTGACGATTTTTAAAATCTCCTTGTAGAAAGCATCGCCATTGAATGAGCTACCGAAAGGTAGAATATCTAATTTGATACCTAATCCATTCAAATCTTCCGCTTTTTTCCTCGCTTGATGCTGTTTCGAGGTATTATTTTTGTGAGGATGGTCGTTATACGTCATTAAAACAATCTCTTTAGTTCTAACTTTAGAAGTGCACTTGTTAATCAAAAGAGAAGAATGCCATAACACATCCGACAAGACGTAGTTATCGTTGTGTCCAAACACGGTGGCGAAGTCGCAATAATTCGACGATTTCATCATATTTTCGAGTTTTTTAACTACATCCGCATCCGATTCCTTGGGTTCGCTGAATGTACGAATATGTTGAAAATTTAAATCTGGATCGCTAGTTTCGGTACCGAACAACACGATGCCAATTAGATCATTACTTTGGCCGATGACTTTGTTCATGTAGATGGACTTGAGACATCTTAGACATAATCTGAAGAAAGAGTCGTCTTTGTATTTCAATTTGAACATGGATTCGGTGCAATCGATCGCATATATGGTTAGCTCGCGAGTATTCCAGATATTTTCTGGTTTCTCAGCTGGGTCTTCGACGTCAAAAACTAATCCATCGTCATCATCCATGGCAATCGAATCTGTCGAATGCAGTGATGAAGTTAGTGATTTGAACAGACAAAGTTTAAATTTAAACGGATGTAAATAAGATTGAGACGGCGTAATACGTACTTCGAGATGAGTAGCAGAAAAATAAAAATTACGTAACTTGAGTTTTCGCTTTTCAACTTTGAAATATAATAATTTTCATCAAAATAACACAATTTTCTAATTATTCACCCGCGCAGATAATAAATTTTGAAAATTTTATTGTCATTTCGTAGTTGAAATTTGAAGCACAGTACGCCATAAAAACGTAAACCTCTACCTTAAGGTGCTATATTTTATATGCAAAGGTGCGCGCAAAGTCGTAGATTATTTTATTTGCGTCACCATCCAGATTGTTTTTCAAATTTTTTGGAATCAAGAAATCCCGCCGTCGATCCTCAATCGTGGTTTTTGCTGATATTTTGTTTTAGGAATGAATTGTTTTTTCAATAATTTGATACACATAATAAAATAATTTTTACCGACCATGAATTCTTCAAAAGCGAATGCTTTCCCTGCCGATGATACATTCAAAATTCTCGTAGCAACCGATATTCATTTGGGATACGCTGAAAATGATCCAGTCAGAGGTAAACTGAAGTAGCACTATTTTGCATCACATTTACTTATCTATTCTTTCTTTAGGAGACGACAGTTTCAATACATTTGAAGAAATATTAGAATTAGCGAAATCTAATGAAGTCGATTTCATACTTCTCGGTGGAGATCTATTCGACGATATGAAACCGTCAACGCAGTGTTTGTACAGATGCATGGCTTTACTACGAAAATATTGCATGGGAGAAAAGTGAGTTGAATTTGTTTGTTCTTTAACCGATGCATACTGAAATCGAATACGTTTTCTATTAATTTAAAAAATTTCCTAGACCAATTTCTGTGGAATTTCTGAGTGATCAAAATGTGAATTTCCAACACTGTTTCGAGCGCTCGGTGAATTACGAAGATCCTAATTTAAACATCTCAATACCGGTATTTTCAATACATGGGAACCACGACGATCCAAGTGGAACTACCCAATTATGTACTCTCGATTTACTCAGCGTTACCGGATTAGTAAATTACTTCGGTAAATGGACTGATTTAACCGAAGTCAAGATTTCGCCAATTTTGCTTCGTAAAGGTGCTTCTAAATTGGCCATTTACGGATTAAGCCACATTAAAGACGAGCGTCTTTCTAGATTGTTCAGGGCTAACAAGGTGAACATCAATTCGTTCGTTTTATGGAAGCTTTAATATTGATATTCTAAATTCCTATTGCGTATCATTTCTTCAGGTTCAATTTTATCAACCAAGCGAGCACGCAAACGAATGGTTCAACATTTTTGTCTGTCATCAAAATCGATTCAATCGTGGTTTGACCAAGTATTTGCAGGAAGAAGCTTTACCTGATATTATGCGCCTAGTCATATGGGGTCACGAACACGAATGCAAATTATTAGACGAAACTTGGTGTCCTGCTAAAGAATTTGACATTATTCAACCCGGTAAGGAAACGACGTAAATCATACCAAATACCATATTGATTATTATTTTATATGTATTATAGGTAGCTCTGTAGTCACTTCATTGTGTGAAGGCGAAGCTAGAAAAAAATACGTCGCATTATTGCGAGTTTGCAACAAACAATTCAAGATTGATAATTTACCGTTAAAAACTGTTCGACCATTTGTATTTGAAACTATAACATTGTCCGAATGTAATATCCACGAAGTCGACCATAACCCAGCGAACAACGTAATTTAAAAAAATTCTTCGCTTTTTGTTTGATTATCTTCATCAATTTAAGAAGCTACATTTTGTTTTCTAGGTTCAAAATTACCTGACCGAAAGAATCGAGTACTCTATTGTTGCTGCTAATGATCAATTAACTGGTAACGAAAAAAATCTTCAAAATCCACTTCGGTAATGAAGAAATCTCATCCGATTCTTTTACATTTTAGATCACCCAAAACAACCCAAATTACCTTTGATTCGCATTCGTGTCGAGTACAATGATGAATTACAATGTTTCAACGCTATCCGTTTTGGTCAACAGTTCCAGTCTAGAGTTGCCAACCCTACTGATATGGTGAAGTTATCTAAAGAAAAGTCCAAAGAAAGAAAGCTTCGGAATGGTGTTGAAGGTAAAGAAGAAATGGAGGAATTTTTAAAAAACGAAGAAGTGGAGGACTTGTGGGAAGTGAAAATGAACGCCATCATAGCAAAGTATTTCGAAGAAGTGAATACTGCTAAACAGCTACAAATTTTGTCAATCCGAGGCATTTCAGAAGCGGCTGCTAGATTTATCGATAAAGGAGACAGAGAGATCATCGAACAGATTTTCAAGTTGGTAATTATATTTATTAATTCCGAGATTTTTACATGTAAATTCAATTCAAATTTTTATAGCCATCAAAAAAACAAAATCCAGAATCACCTGTTAGAAGGGAACACGCCTTTAGAAAATCTCGATAGTGCTATTGCCAAGTATCGAGAAGATAGAAAACAAAACCCAGTTATTGAGGTTGAAGAGGTAAGCAAAGCTTCCCGCAAAGTTTTTCAACTCTTACGAAACGATAAAATGTTTTTTTTTAAATAATTTTGTTTAAAGAATAAAGAAGTATTCAACAACGACCTTTATGCTGCACCTACGGCGGGTACTTCCAACGCTGCTAATCCGACCTCAATGAACATAAGTGATAATGAAAATAGCGATGATGGTTTCAGTAACGTATCTATGCCTACAACTAGTCAAAGAGGCAGAGGCAGGGGGGCCAGAGGAAGAGCTGCTGCGCCGAAGGCTCCATCGACCAGAGCTCGAGCTAGAGGGAGCCGAGCTAGGGGAACTGCCTCAATGACAACTACGCTCACGATTCAAAAAACTACCCCTCAGGTAAATTTCGTATTTATCGGTATGTTTATATTGTTATAATTTTTTCTAGCTTATTTTTTAATTTTCAGAGATCTACTCGCGCAAGTAATACTTCTAATCAGAATTCTAAACTCAACCGTCTCCGGTACGACGATAGTGATAGCGATTAAATTTTTTTCTTCAAGAATACGTTTTATGTTGGATAGTGTTTAAAATATTTTTGTCATTTTATTCTTAATGTTTCCCTTTTTTTATTTTTGAATTAATTTTTTTTAAATAAAATATTCGTTCACATTTTTAATTAAATGTATTTCATTTCTTTAAAAAAAAGTATTGATCGCAACGATAAAAAAAATCTAAGAGAAATGAATTCCTTCAACGTTGAATGCGTGTAATAATCTGAAAAATAAACAGAAATTATTTCATCGAATCGAGTGAATAATAGAAAATTAAAATGAAATTTACTTCAGAAAATCATCGATATCCATGGTTCTAGCCCGTAAATTGGCAGATTCGCTTTTTTCTAATATATCTTCAATTTTTTGTTTTATATTAAAATCAAGAGGAATTTCCTACGTGAAATAATTTTTCACCAGATTATTTGAGAGAACATGTATGAAAATAATTATCAAGTTCCTAGTTTCTTACTTTATTATTTAAGGAGCAATAAGTTCTATAATTTTTCTCCAACAGTCCAAGAACAGTAGTTTGCTTGAAAGCTGAACTAAGGGTTTTATTTTTTCTAACGAAAGCAATTCGAGTCAAACCATCCCACTCTTTGAAATTCACTTCAGGAGGGGGATTTCTGGGTTCTATTCGAACTACATTGGATTCCACTTTAGGAGGTGGTCTGAAATTATTTTTTCCAACCTAAAAAAAAAACACATCAAAGTTATAGAGTTGAAAAATATATGAAATAGATATGCTCAAATCGAACAACTCTGAATACCTTCATTAAAAGGTCAACTCTAGCTAATAACTGAGTGTTGATAGACAATCTGCAGTAGAGTTTTTCTCCCGGTTTGGCAACCAAACGATGAGCAAACTCTCGTTGAAACATTAATACAGCGCATCTAAAGAATGGCCTATGTAACAGTAACTTGAATACCAAAGGGGAAGATATTTGATACGGGACATTGGCAACACAAACATTGAAAAATGGCAACTCGGACTTTATAGCGTCGCCGACGACAATTTGAAGCTTTTGTTGGTAACTGGTACCTTGCACACGTTTTTGAAGTTCGGCAACTAATCTAAAAGATGCATTGTGGATTAGTTGGATTCTCGAAAGAGATTTCAGTTGATAAAAGGTAGAAATACCTGGCATCTATTTCACAAGCGATTACTTTGGAAGCGTTTTCCAAAAGTTTAACTGTCATGTTACCCGTTCCGGGACCAATTTCCAATACTGTATCAGAAGGTCTAACCGCAGCTTTTTCCACCATAGCTTGAATTATCAATGGATTTTTCAAGATGTGTTGACCGAAGTCCTTGTTAAATAAGATACCTACGAGAAGTTTTCAACACTTTAGAGTTTGAACTAAGATTTATTCAGGTATATTTACTTTCAACTATTTACCTTGTTTGGCAATCGAATCATGTTGACGTGTTTTCTTCGTCACTACTTTCGGCATATTGATAGATGGAACAGTGATTTACACAATGAGTAGTAATGTTTTATAACATAATTCCTTGGTGGCTAATTACACTTTTCAAATGCTTCAATTGAAAATTGATAACATCCAAGCCTCACAAACTGCACGTGGTAAAATTAAAAGTACCTAAAGAACATACTGAGTTACTGAGTCAAAATAAAAAGTACTGGAAACGTGAAAATAAATAAAGATCGTAATAAAATGTAACAGTACTTCCACGAGATTATAAGTAAAGTATTTAAGAAATAAAAATAAAAATAATGGATTAAAAAATATTAATTTTCAATAATAATTGGATAAAATGATAAGAAAGCTCAGTGTCGGGTATTTAGACAAAAAGAAAATAAATAGACTTCCGAAAATACACGAGCTAACTCGAACTTTTCCGAATACAGCGGTGTTTGATAAGAGATAAAATTCAAAATTTCGCTACAAAAAATGGTTTTGGTTCGTAATTATTTGTACTGTAAAAGTATTAAACTGAAAAAGGAACCGTTTATGTATCTACAACAAAAAGAATGCCTTGATCAGACTTAGAAATGCCCTTAACCTTTACTAAATTAATTTTTCAATATCATCGATACATTTCCTCTATCGAACCATTTCAAGAAAATGAAAGTGTGGAATACAAATTTCAAAATGAAAAATTCCATGTTAGTGGCAAAATGTTCGAGGATTTGTTGTCTCCGATTACTAAGCATGGATATATGGGTTAGTTTGACATTCGTATAATTTTTAAATAAATTATTCTCGTTTTCAATTATGTGATACAGCTGTTATCACCGGCACATATGAGACTAACGCATTTTCTAAACAGAACATTCTCTTTACAGAAGAGGAAAGTTGACACAAACTTATACAAAGAAACAGAAAACTATTGGAAGAAGCAATTCGCTCAACAATCTTACTTCGATCGCACCAAATTGAATGAAAAATACTATGTTTTGTCCATGTTTCCTTATCCATCAGGCAATTTACATATGGGTCATGTTCGAGTGTACACTACGAGTGACGCATTAGCTTTGTTTTATCGTATGAAAGGCAAAAATGTAAGGATTAGAATTTTCATTTTCATTAATTGAAAATCAACTATTCTACGTTATTCACATTTTTATAGGTTTTTCAACCAATGGGTTGGGATGCTTTCGGTTTACCTGCTGAAAATGCCGCATTTGAACGTCAAATTGCTCCTGATGTTTGGACCAAGCAAAATATCAAGCATATGAGAAAACAATTACAAAGTCTTTCAATCACTTTCGACTGGGATCACGAAATTAATACTTCAGATCCGAAGTATTATCGCTGGACGCAGTACATTTTTTTAAAAATGTACGAAGCTGGATTAGTTTATCGTAGAGAAGTGAGTGATCAACGACCTTACACTTTCTGTTACTCACCGTACCGTAAAATTCATTCTACGTATTTTTTAGGCTTTAGTCAACTGGGATCCTGTAGATAAAACTGTTCTAGCTGAGGAACAAGTTGATGAAGAAGGTCGATCTTGGAGATCGGGAGTAGAAATTGAAAAACTCATTTTAGACCAGTGGTTTATTAGAACAACTAAATTTGCCAAGTAAGATCTTTCATTTAGAAACTTCATATCGGAAATTCATCATTAATTGGACTAGAATAATCGATTTTGCAGAATCCTCTATGACGGACTAAATGATCCTAAGTTAGCAGCATGGAGTGATATCCCTCTGATTCAAAAAAACTGGATTGGAGAATGCAATGGATATTCTTTCGATTTTTTATTATATCCCAAAGCAGAAAAACATATCAACGTCTGGGTCGAAAATCCGCTGAAACTTTTACACGCTGAATTTATCGTCGTCAAACCAAATAGTTACATCAGCTTATTATACGACAACGAATCCATCCCTGTTCGGGCTAAAAATCCTTTTAACGGTCTTAACTTACCCATTTATATCTATAACGAAGGAATGTGTTCCGAAATAAATTTTCCTGTCGGAAAAGATACCTATTTAGGAGCTCCCTCTATAAACGATTCCGATCGAGAATTCGCCAACGAAGTATCTTACAGTTGCACTTCGAAAATCGAACATGACTCGCTTAATATCCAACAATTAATTGAGAAAGCGAAAAATTTAGGAATGGGTGGGTACTTTGTTAGTTCAAAGTTGACAGATTGGTTAATTTCGAGACAACGTTTCTGGGGGACACCCATACCACTAGTCCATTGTAAGAATTGTGGCACTCAACCAGTTCCGTATGAAGATTTGCCGGTCACTTTACCTCCTATACCAAAAGATTATCAGATAGATAAAAATTTGAATAAATTATTGCGACAGTCTGATTGGATGTATACTTCTTGTCCGAAGTGAGTGGCGAATGTTGGAGGTCGATTAGTTCAATGGTTTTAACCAAATTTAAATACATTAAATTTAATTTCAGGTGCGGTGGACATGCCGTTAGAGAAACTGATACCATGGATACATTCGTAGACTCTTGTTGGTATTATTTACGATATGCCGATCATAATAATGATGTTAAACCTTTCGAAAGTGATATTGTTAATAAAATGTTACCAGTTGACGTTTATGTTGGAGGAAAGGAACATGGTGAAAAGAAATAAATTATTTATAATAAGTTATCATACGCTAAAGGCACATCTTCATTGATTCAATTTTTCAGCATTACTTCATCTTTATTATGCTAGATTTATTAGTTACTTTTTACATTCGATCGGACTTACAAACTTTCAAGAACCGTTTTCAAATTTAATATGCCAAGGAAAAGTTAGAAATGAGACATACAAAGATGCTAGAGGCCGTTACTTCAAACCGGAACAAATTGAATTTAGAGGTACTTATAACGAGATGTGCTGAAAATCATTGTATTAGTTAAAACCTTGCAAAAAACTAACGATGAATTTTAACGTTTCAGGAAATAAACCATTTTCAAAAGGCTCGAGTGAAGAGTTGATTTGTACTTGGGAAAAGATGGGCAAATCCAGATACAATGGCATCGAACCTGACAGCATTATTGACCAATACGGCATTGATACAACCCGTCTTTTCCTCTTTCGAGAAAATTCCATTTCGAGCATGGATTGGGATGAAAAAAGTTATTTTTTATGAAATTCCTATTTTGTGGAATAAGTATTCGATGAAACATACTAATAAATTTGTATTTAGATTTTACCGAAATTCAAAATTGGCAATATCGAACATGGCTTACAATAAAAGATTTCCTCCGAGTCAAATCCAATCCTCTAAAAGGCCCTCAACCAGTTATCAATATGTTGGAAGAAGAAGCTAGTCTTAAAAATGCTCGCAATTCTTGTCTTGGAGAAATAAGTCACCACTACGAAAAAACAAGAAATCTCTCTTTGGTTTCTTACAGATTACAGCTTTTAACCATGATCTTGCGTGTTAGTTTGATATCAATATGTATATGCGGGTATAGAGGTACATTTTCTTACTGAAGTTTCATTACAGAAACCAGCTCGAGAAGTTCGAAAGTATAGTAAAGAATACGAGAAATGTCTAGCAACATTTTTAATCATGTTAGCTCCGTTGGCTCCTCATTTTTCTTCTACTTTATGGCGAGGATTTACAGCAGCTCCAGATAAATTGTGTAGTATAAATGAAATTAGCTGGGATAAAAATGTATTAGAACAACCATGGCCTCGAGTAGACTCCGATCATATGTTACCTATTTATTGCCAAGTAAATAGAAACTGTTATTTTGAATTATTTCAAATACCAGCAGTTTATATATGTACTAATTTTTTAGTTTAATGATGGTGAACTCTACGCAATCGGTCACGTAATGAATCAACATCTTTCAGAGTTCACTTTAGAGGGAGCTCTGGATTTAGTTCGGAAATATGATCGATTTCAGAGATTATCTAGCAAGAAAAAATTACAAATAGATTTGATCGGATTGGAAAAGCATCGAGGATATAATGCCACCTTACATTTCAATTTAAAAGATTCCACCGAACAAACGAGTGAATAGTAATGACATCGTTGAAATTTGTACTCGTTTAACTAATATTAAAGAATTTATAGAAAAATATTTTTGAATTCCATTTTAGAAAACAATTTATTATAAAAAGGTAATTGTATTAGTGTACAACTTCGATAATAATAAGAAATTTAGATTTCACGAATCTTTCCTGAACAATTCTTCAGGATCTTTATAATCTTTATCAACGATTAACTCGTGTACTTTGTTTTTCAAATACATACGTCGAATAGTTCGAGCGTCTAAACGATAATCTTCGACTTTTTTCGGTTTATCGGGTTGAGCCGCTTCGAGTTTTCTGGGTGGTATATGCTTTACAAGTGTCGATTTCCAATCATGGCCGTTTTTAATATCCAACATTATTTTGATACACTACAATAAAATAGAATAAATTGAAAGTTTCGTTTCAATTTTCAAACAACAAATATATCTATTCTTACGTGATCCATGTTTAAAGCTTTTCCTCCTGATTTCCAGTTGAGATATTTGTTCAAAGGGAATTTCATAGTTCTTATGTCGAATTTTTTAGCTTTTGCCAGCGACAAAGGCTCGGGCATGGCTAAATCAACCATACATCCTGAAAGGAATACACAAAACTTGAAAAATAATCTATGGCACGTTTCTAAAACTAAAAAAATCATTCGTACCGATGATGTAAACTTTATCGGGCTCGTAGGTTTTCATGGTTTCTACAGCATGAGGTGACAGATAAATCAACTTATCTTTCGGATACAAATCTAAGAAACTTTGGGATGTATATATGAATGGGTAACCAGGATCGACATCCAAAAGTGGGTACATTAATTTTATTCTTTCATAAAGAATATTATCTTTTGAAAGGTTTGTGTACACGACGTTGAAGGGGTTTAAATTTCCTCTATTCATTCGCCAAGCACCACCGATTTGAAAAGCAGCGCTATTGATTTCTTTCCTGGTCATAAACGAGCTGTACTCGCAATCGAACACAATATCAGGACCATTTACGTAAGGATCGAGTAATTTGTAATTATAAAATTTCTCTATTGTACTATCTCGTAATCTTTGAAATATCGTTGTATTTGTTAAACCATAAACCATAGGAGAACTTGTTGTCAAAACTGACTTCGGTTGTTTTTTCTTCTCCTCGACGAATTCCTCATATTTTTTTCGTTTTATCAATTTGTACGATTTGCGCTCTTCTTTTTGGCCTTCTCTTAATGCTAGATATTTGAGGTAACTCAGCCTTTGAGATATTGAAGGTAGACTGAGAATTTCACGCCATTTTTGAATAGATATTTGTTTAGGTAAATCAAACCCTTTTCTATCTTTGATATCTAGTTTAGTTACTAATACTTTGAACGCTTTAATTTTCTTGGGGTCGTTGTCCGTTATAGCTTCTAAATCGATGTTATCATACACATTAGATTCGATATCAAATTCATCGGCGAATTCGTCGAGTTCTTTGGTAGTATTTTCAGCATGAGTAGAGGAGCATCTCTGTAAGCTTTTACTGAAATTTATGCGGAGTAGTGGATAATCGTCAAGTGTTGTAAACTTACTTACACTTCTTTGTGCTGATGACTTTGTAAGAAGTACTCGCAACAAAATGTTCATCTTTCTGAAGTTCATACTAGAGAATCCGGTTTCATTTGAAATGTTCTGTAGATTGATATATCGTTTGCCGTTACTTATGGTCTTTTTTATGGCAATACGATAAGTGATAAGAGCATTGCAATAACACAACAAAAACAAGCGCACGTGATTTGCTTAGACTCTGAGAGTTCAGTATGAGGCCAAGTACTTAGTTTTAATTTTAAATTACGATTGTGAAAAATTGAAAATTTATTGTATTAAATAGACATCTCGGACATAATAATTAATATGTCATTTTTATTTATTAATTTGAATTAGAAGCAGGGCTGTGATAACGTTATTTTTTTAGGGTTTCCGTTTCCGGGCATTTCATTTCGTTATGATTTGGTTTCCGTTTCCAAAAATTTGGTAGCGTTTCCATTCCGTTTCCGTTTCTCA
>FIZU01012113.1:0-30803 GCA_900064475.1 Pseudococcus longispinus | reverse complement strand
GAGGCACGGTCGCACCACATCCCCATCAGAATCATCGGTTTCACCGATGCCTGCAAGCTCGCCGGATGGCGATACTCGAAGACATCGATATCCTATACAGAGGTTCGCTTCAACGTTTACGTGAGCTAATAGTTCACGCAATCGTTGAATAAAACTTCGAAGAAGACAGCCAACCCCCAAAAAACATACCGAAAATATTCTCATACGCATAAATCAACAGCTAATACATTCAATCGAATTAGAAAAAAAAACTCGCGAAGTATAGTAGGCAAAAAATCAATTTGGAGTGTTCGAGACCTGCCCACAATTAATATTAAACATAACATCGAAATAGGATAAAAAAATTAAAAGAATAATCATCTACATGGCAAATGAAAAAAATCCAAACATTTAGTTATCATCTTATGCACGAAACACCGTCACGATGAAAAATCTTTGATGGATGTTGTTGATTGGAAAAGCAATGTCAGATCCCATCTAACTGGTTCATTCAGTTTGGCGATGATCACGGTCGTCGTCATCGGATCCTAAAAACGAAATAAAAATTAGCTTAAAAATTCAAATAAATTTGTACCTACAATATTACATCGAATTCTACTTGAAACTATAATTTACAACCGTAACATTACAAAAAAATAAACAAAAATTGTTTTCAATCATCTAAAAAAACCTCCAAGAATATGACCCACCCCATAAAATATACCAAAAACCAACTATAATGAGATACCTCCAATCAACAAATGAAAAAAGCTCCCCAAAAAAATGAAAATTGAAACGATACTCGTCGTAACATGAAATTCGATCAATAAAAATAACATTATCAAGCTTATGCACACGAACACAAAACATACCATTAAGATCGTCTTGTTGAAAATCACCGATGAAACCAAGATGAAGCTATCGGTGGACAAAACAACGAATCGCATCAAACTGTTCATTTAATTCACGATTTACTTCAATAAAAACTGCAAATATTGTGAATTGATCATCATCGTCGCCATTGTTTCCTAAAAACGGAAGGAAAAGTAACGTAAGAGTTTGAAATAACACAATACACATATTCGATTTCAGTTTGAGATAATTTTCACACCGATTATCTAATAGGTACGAGAAAAACACGACCGATTTGTTTTCAATGAATAAATTTCATACATCGAGCGACAGTAATTACACAAAAAGATCACCATATTGAAAACAAAACGACGTTTCAGTTACTTCGATAAAAAAACCTAATATTACCGGTTGAAGTAGGTAAAACACTCGCGAAAAATTAATAAAAATCAACAATCAACTTACTCCTAACGTCTTTGTCCAGCGATATTCATGCAGGATGAAGCTTGCTCTGTTTTAGCGCAATTATTTACAATTGTTGCAGATGAACTAACACAATCGTTGTACACAATGAATGAAATTCCAACCGATAATCTACATGAACAAATCGAACAAATAATTATTCAAAGGTACTTTTTCGAAACTATAAATCACACAGCAACCATCATTACATCGCAGCTAATAATTTAAAAGAAAATCTTACGTCGATGATCGAGAAATATACACGTCCTTTGAAAGAATTAATAATAGTAAAATAATTACCTTTAGGTCTTTCGTCGATGATGATTCACGTTAGGCGAAGTTTTCTTTCATTACAATTGTATTCGCAATACAGCTAACAAACACCGACTTGGAATTGAAACGAAATTTCGAACGATAATCTGTGCGAACAAATCGAACAAATAATTAACGTACTAGAAACTATGAACGAAATATGAGCAACAGTTGAATTAATTTAAAAGAAAATCTTTAATAATCTGCATAAATAAACCGAATCAATGAATCGTAATAGGTACGCGAAATCAAAAATGGACGCCGACGATCCAAAAAAATGTACCTATACACTTCGAAATGAAAACCAACGGAAGTAAATTTACCTTTAAATATGTCTTCCATCATTGCAATCGTGCATAACAAACGCGAACTTGAAATAAAAAGACGAAATTCCATCCGATAATTTAACCAAGTACATATTTCAATAATAAACGTGCTCAAGTGAATACCGCGTCTATAAAACACTGCATTTTCTTTCGTGTACAAATTTTACAAACAAAATTAGTAAAAAAGGATGTTATTGAATGTCACGTTCGCAATGAGTTCATCGTGACACATTATTCTCCTTGACCTCTGAATATGTAAATGAATTCAAGTTCAAGTTCAATGTCAATTGAGTTTAGTGAACCACCGACGTGGCCAAAAAACCATCGATGAGCAAAAACAAAACCAAAAACACGTTTTCGTTTTTGTTTGTTTTTGGGCTTGGAAAAGTTTTTTTTTTATTCTTTGGGAGCGCCACATGTCACAAAATTTTAATTTTCAATTTTTGAGTTCAAGATCAGAATTAATCAGAATTTTGATGAGATAAAATCATTAATTCATTAGTAAAAATGTGAAATTTTTTTAATTTTACAGAATTCGCTTAGTTAGTAAATCGTTTATTCGTCGGAATCACTATTATGAACACGAATATTGTAAAATTTTGTACCGAAATACACTTAGAACTTTTTCAAAATGTTATCATTGGATATCGATCGATATTTACGAACGTAAGTACGACTGTAATGTAGTATGATCAAAGATTAGATACACCATTAAGGCGAACCGAGACCGACTCGAAAATGAAAATCCATGAGAAATCACATGAAAACCACTCAAATGATTACTTTTACTCGCATGCAAATTATAAATTCACATTCTGTGTGGAAAAACACATACATCATCGCAAAAATACAAAATAATACATCAATTTGGCAACGATCAGTTAAAACTACATAAATAAAAATCACAACAATCATGCTTAATGTTCGATTAAAACTCTCATAAAATATAAAACGTAGTACAAAAATATACAGTAGTACAAATAAAAATAATTCAGGAACTTAGGAGCTTCAAACCAATTTGAAATTTAATAGTCCATGCTTCTATACGCGGTGTAACCATTCGGAGATATCATCAAAGGGATGTGATGCGTTTCGTGAAGAGACCTCATTTGAAAAATGATTTCGATGAAAGGAAAATACGATTTTAAATTCTGCTGGTCGTAATACGTAGCTACATCATAATGCAACTTGTACAATCCGACTGAGAAAAATGTATCGTTTTTATGAAACACGTTGCATCTTCCAACGTCATCGGTAACACTGAAAAAAAAAATGACATCAATAAAGCTTCCGTGTTGATAAGATTATTTCAGATAATAGGAAAATACGAGTACCTTTCGCCAACAGATACCCATTTGCCTCCAGTCAACATATACAAAGTGATGGCTAAATTAACGGCAGATATTCCTCGAGAATAATCAGTAACACGTGTTGAGATTTGAAGCGGATACGTGCTCATTTTGTTCATCCCATTAGTACCCCCTGGTTCGCTTACTTTATTGTCGAGGAACGTGGCAGTGCATAAGATCGTTTGAGGAGTCTTATTTTTCGTCACGTAGCCCTGTTTATAATTAATGGCTTCTGGGGTATCGGACATACCGACGAAGGAATCTGTATGAATTATTATATCGGCGATATTTTCGGGGACTGGACTAGTCGCCACAGAGGTATTGGTAGATTGCATATTTGATACTGTTGCTTGTAAGGTTATTGTACTCGTTGCTACTTCTTCAGCAGTCAACTGAGATAGCTGAGCTTCCTGCAAGGCATAAAATTACGTAAATACGAGTATGACAGACTTTCACAAGGTTGAGTTTAGATTGAGGATTACCATTTCTTCGGCGAACTCTTTATCAATATTGTTCAAACTGGCATGATCAATTTTCATCTTTGCGTCTGTATATTGAGGAGTATTCACGTTACTCAGATTAACCAAATGAGGTAAAATATCTACAGTATTTTCATCGTTATTGGAAGATGTGCCGTTGATTTCAAATTGCTCGATTTTAGACTGTTCAGTCGCACAGATATCTTCGATTACAACATCATTAGGTTGAGTTCTATTTGCACTATTTGTAGTTGAATTGCAAACCATGGCAACTCTTTTGAGGTGTTTAGCAGAGCTCGCGTGTTTCAAAAGCGTAAGCCGATGAGCTAGTAGTTCTTTGTTACAAGCGGTACATTCGGCTTTATGTTTATCGCAGGAGACGGGCGATAACCAACCTAGAAAATTACCAAGAATGATTATTCAGTCAATATGACATGAGGAGAAGGATTTACCTTGAAAAATGGGATTGTTTTCCCAATCTTTTCTATAGATTTGTTTGTAGGAACGTTTGGCTGATTTTTCATTTTGGGATGGCAGATTGTTGGTACTTTCGACGGTTCCATTTTCCGGAATTCGTTTATCCATTATGCAGTTTTCTATTCAAACGATGCAAGATTTTTTAGATTTCATCAGGGTATACTCTATAACATATAAAGATGGCGAAATAGGAATGCTTACCGGTGAGTTGCTATAATTTGATGATGAAATGGCGAATAAATTGGAATCACTTCATCATTTCAGAATGGAAAATTTACATAAATCAACCATATATTCAATTTTTATCACTTTTCGGCATCATTAAAAAATTCAAAATCAAAACACAAAACACAATTCAAGTTTGCCAACTTTTATTAAAGAGATTTAAAAATTGTTGGAAATGCAACACTGCTATTACTTTTTTGTACTTTTTTCAGTAAAAAGTCCATAAAAAGCAAAACAACTTTTTACTATCAAACAAAAACAAACAAACGAAAATAAAAATCGTTCATTTTCCTGAAAATTTCAAATTTTTAGGATTAAATCGTCGTGCTAAATAAATGCTCGAGTACTTCAATAAAATCACGACGTTAAAAACAAGATGTCCGCCGCCCCCGTGGACAAAATCAAAGCCCTGGATGAAATAGAAAAGGATATTATTACATGTTTACAAAGCGCAGGTAATCATCCTAACTCGATATTTCTGCTATATTTCTAGACTAATTCTCGGATTTCTACAGGTCAAGCATTCTTAGAACTAAGTAAAGAAAAATCTAGCCTGAAACAAGTCGAAAGTCACACAAACCAGTTTTTGAAAACGTTGGGAAACGTCGAATCTAAACTTACCGATCAAATCAACTACCTCACACAAGTATCGACCGGTAAGCAGATATAATCTTTGATCAAACACCTACGTACGCGAGCTAATTTATACTTTTTTAATAGGTCAACCTCACGAAGGCTCTGGATACGCTTCACAAAAAGTATTACAAATGGCTTGGCATCGACTGGAACACGCAAAGAGTAGAGTAAATGAATTGGATCGAATCAAAAATAAACATTTACACGACAGAGGAACTAATAAAAAACCGAGGAAATTTGAATAATCGCTTATGAAAAGGAAATCATAGAATGATGCAAACACCAAAGAATTGACTCCTGTATTTTACGCCGTATTTTTGTAAGTTTGAGAAACTGATCGGTTGGCAGAAGATTAATTTTCGATGACTGAGATATCTTTCAACTTTAGGTACTCTCGTGTATTTAAGTAGCTATTGTACTTATCTTGTCTGAGCTAATCAACAAGTTTTTAACTATTATTTTGTAAAGTAACTAATAATAAAAATGTTCTCGTCAATTTTAATTTTTCAATATTGCATGTCTACGACTTTTATGAAATTTGGAAATTTACCCACTACGTGATTTGTTTTTGAACCTTCTCAATATTTCACTCAATTTTAACAGGTTTCCTCAAGTTTAGAATGGATTTAGAATCGACGAAGTTGAGCTTTGAAAGTTCAAAATCATAAATTTACTAATTTACCACCTGATTGGTCATTTTAAAAATCATCAAAGTGGTAACACTGCTACAAAGTTTATTCTAAATGTTTCACGTCGAAAGCCGGTAAAATCATCATTTGCTTTGTATTTGTGTTCAAAAAAGAGATAAACCACTAAAAACATTTCGTTCTGCAAAAATCACGAATTTCAACCCTTTCATTCTCGGTCTTAATTAATGTACGAATTCGATAAACTCGCCAACAAAGATGTCAGAAAATGATATTGTCGTGCCTCCCGTTCTGCTGGAAAAAATCAAAGTTCTCGACGACATAGAGAAAGATATCATAACATGTTTACAAAGCGCAGGTAATCATTTTTGCTGGATAATTTCACCTCTTTCGATACTAATTCGCGATTTCCCGCAGGCCAAGCGTTTTCAGAACTGAGCAAAGAAAAATCTAGTCTGAAACAAGTCGAAAATCATACCAATCAGTTTCTAAAAGTATTGGGGAGTGTCGAATCTAAACTCACCGATCAAATCAACTATCTAATACAAGTATCGACCGGTGAGTACATTCTTTCGAGATAATTCTCATCAAACATCCGAGTGTACTAATCCGATGATTGTTTAATAGGTCAACCTCATGAAGGTTCGGTATATGGCACAGAAAGAATACGAAAAATGCTCCTCCAAAGATTGGAACACGCTGAGAGAAGAGTAACCGAATTAGAGCGAATTAAGAATAAACATTTCTACGAAAGAGTTACGAATAGTAATAAAAAACCTAGAAAATTCGAATAATTTATTTAAAAAAAGGAAAAAAAAGATAAAAAACCATACGAAAAGTTGCCGATATCAAAGTTTGTTATCCTATACTTGTTAGTTTCGGAAACGGGTCGATTTTACTGAGGACTAATTTTTGATGACTCAGTGAAATATATCCTTTAACTTTACCATCGTGAATTAAATTAGCTAAGATACAATGCGTCTCGTCCAAATCAATTTCAACGTCTTCGAATATTTGCAAAGTCACCACTAAAACGTTCATATCGATTAAATGATTTTTATGCAACAGGAATCTGAAAAATAATCCGGTGTAGGTAACGTCGAAAAAATCTAGTTAAATAATGTCGAAAAAGATGACTTACACTTTCTTGAACATATTTCGATAGGTAATCATTCGTAATTTTTCGACAACTGTGTATATACGATATTTACATAAGAGAGCTTGGTACGTAGACATGACTTGTACGAGTTCATTTACTCTTCCTCGTTTCACCGAATTCGCGATATCCCACATCGGCAACAGGTCGTATTTTTCCAGCACTTCTCTGGTTGGCATATAGCCCTAATAGATGATATTATGTAAATATGTTTTTTTTTGTCGAAATTTTTATTCGTTTTATATTATTTTGTATCGTGTATTTTCTTACCAATAAAATCCTAATTGGAATTAAATAAATTAATATGTGTTGTTTATTCTTCCTCGATGATTTCTCGCATCGTTCGAATGCAAACGTTAGGTATTGATTAGCTAAAAAAAAAACATTGTTTAATATCATTAGCGATAACCTCGTCAGATAACACTGTATATACTTCATACCTGATTTATAATCTTCATCCATCATTGCTTTAAGACCAGCGTAATATTTATACGTAACTTGTTGACTAATGGAAAATTTATTCTTGAAAGGGGATGATTCGATAGCCCTGATTAAAGGCTTCATTAAATGCAACTGGCTCATTTTGAAATACACTTTGAATAATTGATTGGCGAATAACATCATACCCCAACGTTTAGTTTCCTGTTCGCCCGATCGACTAAATAAATTTGAATCAGTCAATACATCGAAATTAACTTTCCTTCGAAGTCAGTCGATTAATATCTACTTACTTATCAGCAGCACATACTCGAAAAGCACCCATAATAGCTTCGGCAGTATTTTCCAAAGCTTCGCGAGGTTTAACAACGCCAGTTTTCAATTGCGATTGAGTCACTTCGGTGTTGACACTGTAAGTGAGGTTTCGTAAATCCAAGCAAACCGTATAGATGACTGGTATCAGCCAGTTGTCATTTTTCAGATTTTGAAATACTTTAACGAAAGCTTGCATCACAGCTAGTTGATTGTTGTAAGCTTCGGTGAACTTTTTATCTTTCAGGCAAGCGATACATCTGAAGAAATCGAATTTATTTACTAGACTTTACACAGAAATAAAGCTTGACTGTAGCAGGAAAACTAACCTCAAATGGGGAGTAATAACATCAGCTACAGTGGCTTCAACGTACATCTCGGCCATATCCGGATTAAAATTATACAAGTTATTGTTTACAATATGAGGATCTTTTAGGGAAAATAATCCCTGCAAAAATGTATCGAAAATTAGCATTTTGTGTCGGATGAATCATCGAGCAGATAAGTACTTATCTATGAAAACACGATTACTTACCGAGACGAGATTGGCATCTCTTCTTCTCCAAGCCAATTGAAGCTATTAAAATATAAATAAAAGGATTAAAATAATGAAAAAATCACTGAAATAAGACGAAAAGAAGTAGCAATGCTTACTTGATTCAAGAACATTTGACTCGTTATATTGTACGACATGATGATTATATCGATGCAGCATTCAAAGATGTATGAATAATTCAACTATTTTTTCATATTAATAATGTTTTAACACTCACAAAAATGTGTAAATCGTGTAAAAATTGCGTACAAATTTCAAAAAAAATACGAAATTTTCAAATTTAATTTCTACAAAAAATTTTTTTTGGCTTTTTGAAAACAACTTTTCAAGCAGCATTCCTACAAAAATACCTATCTGATTTACCTACTTAATTAATTTTCCCCTCGAATTCGAGGTAACACTGAATTTGAAAAACACGTGAATGGCCTTGAACTTCAGAATTTCCGATTTTCCGAATTTTCCAACCAAAAAAATAAAACAAACCCTTTCTCGTAATTACCTAACTCGACACGAAGGTGAAAATTTATTAAATACATATCACAATTACAAATTGTAAGAATATCGACCTCCAATATTTGAAGTACAAAAACACAAAATGATAACAGAAAATGAACGGAAACGCGACACGATTATACGATAATAGGAACTGAACCACGAATCATTTCTTCTTTTTCGGGTTTAAAACCGATAGAACAAATTTTAGTGAGATCTCTTCATTCAACAGCACACAGTTGACACCGAGTTTTTGGACTTCTCTGATATTTCTACCATCGTTATCGAAAAATATGATATTCTCATAGCTAACGTTAGACTTAGCTTGTAATCTAAAACACAACAATACAATTAGATCCTTTCACCAACACACGTACTAACCAGATTACACCATTTCTAGGACACTTACATATTAAAATGCTGAACTTTGCTACCAGGATAAATTTCCTTATACATAAAATAGTCGGCTATTCCGAACAAGTGCAGGAGTTGATACGATCCGCAGATATTCTCCGCTCTAGAGGCAACAGCTATAGTATAATTCTTCTTCTTGAGAAAATTCAATATCTTAAGTGTATCCGTATACAAATAACAAACACGACCAAAATTGTCCATTACAGCTTGATTTTGTCTGAAGAAAACATAACCCATTGTTTACAACGTCGTACGTAATGTCGTTAACGTGGTACTAGAATTTCTTACTTGTTTATGGAAAACGGAGTGGCACATTCGTCTACGTGTAACGGCCATAACGTATAATCTACAATATCAACACATTTATCAAAACTTCACGAGTAAATTGGAATTACTTGTTTAAGAAAATGAACACGTTGCGGAGATACGATACCTAAATCAAATACTATCAGCTTTTCGTTGTAACTCATGAATACGACGTTTCGATGCACTTATTGGTAAAATATTCTAGAATAAAGCATTTAACGCGAATTAAACTAAACATAATCACTGATTTTAGCAGATATTCCGCTAAAATAATGTCGCACGAACGAATTTACGTTGAATATCAGTCGCCGAATTCAAAACAAGTACTCACAGGATTGTAAACAATAATAAACAATGTTGCCAACTTATATCGAAAATTGGCTAGGCTGATTTTGATAAGAATTTCAATTTTGATCTTCTGTCGATCGATTTTTTTTCACTTTTTTAATCCTCTTCGAGGATTTTTTTCAACTTCAACGCATTAAAAATATTTTAGTTCAGTTCGATAAAATAATAAATAAATATTTCGACACAATTCACATTCAAAAACCCATTTATTATCAATCACATTCGGCAATCTGTAAAGAGCCCCCGCAATTAAAATACTCCCCCTAAACGCATCATTTTTTTAATATTCTCATATACAAATAAAAATACAAGGATGATTTTACAATAAATATTAAATAAATCATTGGTAACTGTACAAAACTCTATAAAATAGCACTTTACATCACTCTTCATTAACCTAATGATCTAACGACAAAGGAAAAGAACACGGATAAAAAACTGGGGGACAAATAGATAGGGAATAACGAAGAAATGAATACACAACAAAATATGGCATTTTAAATATAATTAGAATGGACGGTAGCGTCTTCGACAATATGTCTCATAGGCTGCCTTCTTATCGCAGGCCTCAAGTTTTCCGAATTCCACACAACAGTGGTCTGTCCAACCATCTCATATGTGCCTTGAGCCGATATATCCGAATAATAGGCGCTACTAGGAGCCGAAGACACAGGCTCATTATCAGTTTCGATCATATATCCGCTATTTTGATAAGCAGGCGAAGGTATGCGATCTAATTCGGTGTACACAGCCTCATTAATGGACGTATACGCTTCCTCCATGGTATAATGATTCGTAGCCGGAGCCGATTTAACGCTGGTGGTTAACTGGACAGGGGTAGTTTTACGAGTACGATTCAGCATCAACCAAGGCTGCCGGATCTTCGGTGTACCGGCCGAAGTGGTGTATTGTTCATCGACGTCTTTATTTTGTAAACTAATTCCGTTATTTGCGACGGTCACCCGAGGCCTGTCGTATCTTCTTCTACCCAAACAGAAAAACGTTCCTGAAACAATATTGCTAGGCTATTAATCGCGAATCATTTATTATGCTGCATAGGTTAAGGTACAGCGCTTCGACTACGAGACCGTGCATCAAACGAGCTATTAATAACGTCGACCGTGCGATGCCGCCTCAGCAGAAAAACTTTGTATTTTCACCGAATACTTACTGTGAGATCCAGCTGGGTTAAACCGGCTGCAACACAAAACAAACAATCTTCCATTAATAATCGAACTATACTATACGCCATACGCGGTTAAATAAAAAATACTATATCGGAATTACATGCATTATTAAACCATATATACATACGCTATTATAATATGATATCGTCTATAACTAAGGTACTATGTATAAGCCAGCGACACGCATTACATGTTCAAAGGTATATAACGTTGGTACGTAGGTTAGGTACCTTACGTACGTAGACGTACGTATATATATCGAACGTTTGTGATCATTAAAAACCGCTGCTAGCCATTATTTTGACAAGTACATGTTGTTTAGTCGACGCGGACGCGCGTTTTCTTTCTCCGCGTCTTATTCTTTCGCTCTCTCATAAATAATATTACACAGTTTCCATAGCATACTACACCGGTACCTTCTCTCGAGACCATCTTAAGTACATAGTATACCGGTGTATGTAGGTACGTATTCTGTGTATGTGTGTACTATGTCGAATCAGGCATTTTATTATGGCTCGCGCGACCGTCCGCGTAATCACTTTTGTACATAGTTATAAAAGAGCTCGGTCGTAATTACCGCCTAGATTAAGCTCATCGTATGAATCATACTGGCCGATGAAGAGCTCAAAAGAAGGTGTTTGGGAGGAGAGGGGAAACGTAAAATGTGTTTTTGATGCTTCTTTTTTTCTTCTCGTCGATGACTGAACCAAGATGAATCTAATGAAAATATGAAGTAATGAAAGTTTTTACAATTGTCTTCTTTTTTTTTTGAAGAAACCAAGGTGTTTGATACTGGCAACAGCATGAGCATTGAAAAAATGAGCAAATGCCAAGTATTGGGTAGGTCTGAGCGTCGAACGTCCATTACCGGATAATTTTTCGAAATTTCAAATCCAAACGAATTGATTATTCGCAAAGGCCATCAATCTATTTTTTGAAAAAAATCAATCTGTTCAAATGTATTTCGATTCCATTCTGATTATGTCACGATTGAACTGTTCTTGAATAATTGAATGGAGAAGAGGTAGTCATCGAATTTCCTGATAGCAAAAACAAAGATATAACCAAAATATTCTGAAGGGGGAGGAGGAGGAGGAGATTACATGACTACGCCAAGAAATAGAAAAACAAGATTTGAACGAAAAAAAATAATAAAAAATCACATGTAATTACCATTTGAGCAAAGCAAGGGTGAAAATTTCTTAAAAAATCACGTTAAAAAAAGTAAAAAGTAGCGATTTTTTCAATTTTAAACTAAACATTTTTGATCTCATGATTTGGCTACAGTTATGTGCACAAAAACGAATAAACGATTCACTGAATTCGTTCCTGATTGATTCGATTAGCTGAATCGTTCGCGAACGAACGATTCAACCGTAAACAATTTCAATACAAATCAAAAAAATCAATTCTTTAAAAAAATGTTCAATTCAAGTAGTTCGCGAATGATTTGTTCTGAAACAAGAACTCTTATTTCGTTCCAGAAAATGAATCTTTGAATAAGTTTTTCACTGATTCGTTCGCGAACGACAAATTTTTTTTTGAACACGTATAGTAAAATAATTTTTGATATTTGAAAGCGAACTTTCAAGTCTTTTGGAAAAGATTCGTTCATTAGTAACGATTTTTTTTTGAACATGTCGAATAATTCGTTCAAAGGTGATCCTGATTGATTATAATTCAACAGAAATTGAACGTTCGTCAATTCGTATACAATATTTCCACAATCAAATTACTACAAAACGTTTTGAAAATGACTTAGGTACACAAAAACGATTCCTTTCGGTCTTTTATGAACGATTTGGAGGATTATGACTCAAAAGAATCGTTCGTGAACGATTATCTCGGTTACATTTCGTTTTTTATTAGTTCAAATGATCATTAGGTAATAATTTTTTCGAAGATATATTTTCGGTAATTCGCGAACGATTCACTAAAAAGTGATTCTTTGAAATCGTTCGCGAATGATTCGATAATAAAAAAATTTGCGGTGTTTGGTGAGTGATTTTCTTCGCAGATAAATGTTCCTAAAAATGTCATTTTCAGTCGTTCGCGAACGATTCACTTGAAATAACTCTATGAAGTCGTTCGCGAATGATTCAGTGGCTGTATTTTCGTGATCTTTGATGACTGATGACGTGATGAGTGATTTTTTTCATAAATGAATAGATATTTCACACGGTTCCTAACTTCCTTTGAATAATTATTTTTAGTCGTTCGCGAATGATTCACTTGAAATAACTCTATGAAGTCGTTCCCGAATGATTCAGTGGCTGGATTTTCGTGATCTTTGATGACAGATTTTCTTCATGAATGAAAATTCCTAACGGTTCCTAAAAATGATCATTTTCAGTCGTTCGCAAACGATTCACTTGAAAATGACTCTACGAAGTCGTTCACAAATGATTCAGTGATCTTTGATGACTGACGAGTGATTTTGTTCATAAATGAATATTTCTAACGGTTCCTAAAAATGATTATTTTCAGTCGTTCGCGAACGATTCACTTGAAAATTACTCTTCAAAATCGTTCGCGAATGATTCGATGATGGGAAATTTTACCTGTGTTTGATGAGTGATTTTCTCCACAAATGAAAATTCCTAAAAATGATTATTTTCAGTCGTTCAAAAACGATTCACTGTTCGAAGTGACTCTTTGAAATAGTTCGCGAATGATTTGACAATGATAAATTTTTATGGTGATTGGTGGACGTTTTTCTTCGAAAGTTAATGTTCGTAAATGATTATTTTCAGTCGTTTACGAACGATTCACTTTGAAATCGCTTGCGAATGATTCGATGATGGGAAATTTTTACTGAGTTTGATGAGTGAATTTAATTTTGTTTGGTCGATCATGAACGATTCACTTGAAAAATGACTCCATAAGATCGTTCGCGAATGATTCGATAATATAGAACATTTTAAAGAAAACTAACGAGTGATCTTTTCAAAAACAAATTTTCTTGAATGATTTCTTCGAGTCGTTCGCGAACGACCCATTTGCAAATAATTCAATAGCTTGAAATTATGTGGAGTGTTCTATGAGAGATTTTTTTTCAAAAATGTAATATTTCAATGATTATGATTTTTTTGAGTCATTTGCGAACGATTCACGATTCATTTGAAATCGTTCGCGAATGATTCAATCATTCAAAAATTTTTGTGGAGTGATAGGTCATGGTTAAGCGAGTGGTTTTTTTTTAAAATCAATATTCCTAAATAATTTTTTTGGTCGTTCTTGAACGACTCACTCGAAAGTTAGGTTTTGGAATCGTTTAGGAATGATTAGATGACTCGAATTTTTTGTGGACTGTTTGGTGAGATTTCTTTTCAAAAATGTATACTTTTCAATGTTTGGGTCGTTTGCGAACGATTCATTTGAAAATGACTTTGAAATTGTTCGCGACTGATTCGATCATTCAAAATTTTTGTAAAATGTTAGGTGAGTGGTTTTTTTCAAAAAAGATGTTCCTAAATAGGTAATTTTTTAGGTCATTCTTGAACGATTCATTTGAAATCGTTCAAGAATGATTTGATGTTCTGAAACTTTTGTGGAATATTCATTGAGAGAATTTCATTCAAAAATTAATGTTTTTTTGGGTCGTTTGCGAACGATTTATCCGAAAACGACTCTTTGAACGATTCTTTCAAAACAATGTTCTTAAATCATTCAAAACAACAAAATATCTACAAACATATCACTTTTGAATCACAAACAACCAATTAAAGTCAATTTCTACCATTATCTTCACTCGATCGCAGCATAACGATCACAAATATCGACTTTTTAGCAACAATACGTGTCTCTGGCATTTCTACACCTTTCCGTATGAAATCCGATCTCCGATCATCTTACCTTTTACAATTTAACAATACAATCATAATCACAGCTCCTAGTAAAGCGGACAGTATAGACACAATGGTAAGCGTTACCACCAAATTATGAGGAAATGCGAGTCCGGTATATGAAACACATAAATAAACACCGCATTTATCAAACATCGTTTGCATCTAGCGTACCTATACCTATTCAACTATATACCTATGCATCGTAATAAGGCTAGAAAAGAAAGAGGTAAAAAAAACCTCCAGAAAATCAGATTGGTGCACACGTGAGACAGAGATGGAAAACAAAACCCAAAGAGAAAAAAAAACCATCATACATAAAACATCTCAATATCACTGGGTCCTCGGTATACAAGCACGTTTATTACAATCGATATAATTTATTACGAACGCGTTATTAGTAACGAAAACTAAATTAACCGCAGGCACGAAAATGTCGATGCTTTTTCTTCTCCGCGATACCCTCGCGTATACGTATCTCTCTCTTTACCTCGCCAGTACTTCGGATCGACTTCGCTCTATCCTTTCACACAACAATTATTACAAGTACTCAGAAATATTCACGTTGCAGACGGCAATGGTCAGTTTATCACTATAAAGAACACGACGCAAGATAGATTAAAACTGATATTAAAATTAATAACCTGTCAAAAAGCGCGCGCCTCGTACTCGTAATAACTAAATTAACTTTTCAAACAGTTTTCCCCCTCCTGGTCTCCTCTTCTACGCTCTTTCTTTCTCATTTTTTCCCTTCTTTTTTCAATATATACCTATGTATTACTAAGAATCTTTTTTTTTCTTTTTCCTTTTCGTTGGTCGTCGCTTTCTATAATCCCTCTTCGCGTTAGTTAAGACATTCGCGAAAGGGGGCGTTCGAATATGTTGAGCGTCCCTCCGGGGTGCAGACTTTCTTCCACCACACGAGCCGCCATATTCTGGCCTGTCACACCTCTGCATACAAATGTATATAAT
This sequence comes from Pseudococcus longispinus, assembly GCA_900064475.1. NCBI lineage: Eukaryota > Metazoa > Arthropoda > Insecta > Hemiptera > Pseudococcidae > Pseudococcus > Pseudococcus longispinus. Next base: position 15,033 of record FIZU01012113.1, on the reverse strand, counting down.
ATATACGGCGATTAATTTACGAGTATTTTTCATTAACTCGTTCGATTGTCTACGCCAAAACATACTCAAATGTATACGAATAGGTACGAAGGCACATCCATTCGTATAATAATTAACCAACCGACCGTCCATCCGACCCAAAGACGTCCGACACATCGCACCGCGAACTCGCAACTCGAATTTCAATTTATTTATTAAAATAATATAATACCATAAGCGGACGTTGTCGGGTGCGTCGATTACCAACCAACCAACATCTCTTCCAATTTATTAAGTCCTAATTTAAATTAGTCTAGTCGTCGGGGTAATTGGTAGCCGCCGGATACGGATCTGGATTAGTAAACTGGCCCGGCTGAAAGGTCGTAACCCGAGTTGTAAACATTCGGCTAGATCGACCATAGACGATACACTCGAACCGAACGAATTCGTAAATATTCGCCGAAAAAAAAAAACACAATACAGTGGTATGCTTTTTCGCAGACCGTTATCTGCCTACCGCGTATATGTTCTTTCGTTTGGCGTTAACACCCCCTTTGACTGTATTATGATTTTGCTGCAGCCAAACCGCTAATTTATGATTTAACGCAGTAATTTTTTTTGACAGCTATATCATCTTCATTAAATGGTCGAGATTTTTCTCCCTCCTCTTACGTAAATGACTTGATTAGTGTTTTGAGAATGGTTTTTTCTCCATTTTCAACTCGTATTGTTGTTTTCTCGTCGTCAGTAGGTTATCGTGTTTTCGATGCAACCGGTTTCTAAAGAATTCCTTCGATACCGAATTTAAATTCGTGGATGTTTACAAAATCAATCAATAAAAGAAATGTAGATATCGAAATTACGGAATATTCAAAAAGAATCAGTTCGTGTCAAAAAATTGAAAATTTTATACTTTCGTTCTTACATTTCTGCACTAAAATAAACAAAATTTAGATTTAGGCAAATTTCAGCAATCGATGAGAACCGGTTTCAAGCGGTTGTCAAAGCTTAAATTCGTATAAAAATTGGAATTACGATTTAAAATTCCACAAGATATTCCGATTAAAAATATTCTAAATTTTTAGCGCGAAAATAATCAAATTCAGAACTTGAACAATTTTAATATTTCGTTTGAAACCGGTTTCAACCAGTTGATGACGTTTAAAAACGTACAAAAATGATCGTCTTAACTTTAAATTTGACATTATCATTCAGATAAAGAACTTGATGAATTTTTATGGCAAAAAAGACCAAATTCAGAACATTAAACAAATTCAGTAATTGTTGAAAACCGGTTTCAACCGGTTGTTGGGGCTCAAAATCGTATAAAAAGTGACATTACGATCCAAAATTTCTCAAGTTATTTTGATTAAAAATTTTCCAAGTTTTCCTGGAAAAAATAACCAAATTTAGAACTTGAACAATTTCAATATTTCGTTGGAAACCGGTTTCAACCAGTTGATGACGTTTAAAAACGTACAAAAATTATCGTCGCAACCATAAATTTGACATTATCATCCAAATAAAGAACTTGATGAATTTTTTTTGCAAAAGTGACCAAATTTAGAACTTTAACCATTTCTTCGGTAATTATTGAAAACCGGTTTCAACCTGTTGTTGGAGCTTAAAATCGTATAAAAAGCGAAATTACGATTCAAAATTTCTCAATTTAAGCTGATTGAGAATTTTCTGATTTTTCCCGGCAAAAGTAACCAAGTTTAGAACCTCAACAATTTCAATAATTGTTGAAAACCAGTTTAAACCAGTTTACAACGCTTAAAAACAAATAAAAATGATCGCCACAATTTTAAATTTAATACTATTATAGTAATTGTAAAAAAAAACTAATTTAAAAAATTGAACAAATTCAATGATCATTGAAAACCGGTTTCAACCAGTACTCGATGAATTGAATATGCATATAAAAATTCCAAATTTGAAAATGTTCTATTTTCAAACGAAAAAAGCTAAAACATGAGCATAAATAAAGTCAATTAATCGATAAAAACCGGTTTCAATCGGTTGTCAACTCTCAAAATGACATACAAACTGCAGTCAAAAATGTCAAAATACTCATAATATGATAATGTCACATTTCTATAAATTGTTGATTGAAAATATGTGGATTCAACTAAAATATTGAGAATTTTGAGGATGGAAAACCGGTTTCTATCAAGGGTAGCGGGCAAATTCATTGGAAAGTATCCTTTCAAATTGTCTATTCTCATTTTCAATGAAAAAAAACGACGCTCGACTTAAAATGCGTCAATTTTGATAACTGGTTTGAACCGGTTTCGACTAATTACCGATGCCCAAATCTGATCTATACATTAAAGAAAATTCATTTTAAATCACGATTTTCATAATTTTCGTAGAAAAATGAAACTCAATCCATACTTTGGTCCTTATCTTAAAACGTAATTTAGTTCAAACCAGTTTCAATTCGATTTTACTGAAACGTTCAAGAAGTGAAAATCGAGAGGGTTGGCAAATATAATTCAGAAACACATGAAATTTGATTATTTTACCCATAGAATGCCTATTTTGAGATGTTTGAACCGGTTTATCGAAGCTGTGAACCATATTTTCAGTTTTCAACCAGTTAAAAAAAGTCTAAATCTTTTTCCAAGGAAACAGAAACAAAGAGAGTCATATTTACTCAATATTTTTCGATTCCATCCACTAATTATGATATCAAGTGATCAACGAAACACAAAAACCAGTTTGAACCAGTTAAGAATTATGGAACTTTATCTGAATTCTGAAATTTTTCATTTTTAGATCCTTTGACTCAAATTCAAAAAATTTAGCTTAAAAGTATTTTAAAATTTTTTTCTTAAAATAAACCAGTTTGAACTGATCCAAAGAAATCGGTTTGAACCGGTTCAGATCAATCACTGTGACAAAAATTTAGAAAAAACAGAACAATAACGATAAATAATGAAAAGTTGAGCTTAGAAAGTGGGGGTTTTGAAGTCAATTTTATTCACACTCATTTACAACCAGTTCTCATCGTATTCTTAACTGGTTGCAGACAGAATAGATGGCGAAAAAGTTGAAATTTGGCAAAAATTGAATTCAAGGAGAATGCATTATCGACGTTAAAGAAGTATAGAGATTGATTTTTCGAAAATGAACTCATGAACCGGTTACAACCAGTTGTAAACTTTCGTAATCATCTCAACCTTCTCCCCCAAATTCGATTAAAATGCTAACCAAATCTCAACTCGGTCAACTTTATCTCATTACGCAGTAAATTCTAGCCATTTCTGGTACAATCCGGTACCCAAACCAAAGCAGACCACAATTTTTGACATCTCTTTCCGCAAGACTCCAATTACCCACGACAAAAAACAACCAAACCCAAAACAAACCAAAACCACGAGACGTAATCCAAGCTCTTCGAAATCCGTCCATCTCTCTCGGACCCTCATCGACGACACCTTCAATTACACAACCGGTTAATTACAACATTACGTACGACATGCTCGGTGGTATCCGGTACACGGGTATTTTACACGTTCGATTTACACAGCCGGCCAATTCGCCGCCTCCTCTCGGTACGATGTTTTTTTCGCACACGATGGACAATAGCATACGACATTCCGAATACCGATCGGCGGCGCGGCGTGGCGTGTATTACCACCTGTAGCGCATATCGCTATGTGAAAATTCACGTTATCGGAATTCCGCCGATACGTCTACACAACGCAGATACAATCGCGTCGTACACAAAATTGATGCGAGTAAAATTTATCGACTGGTTCATTTGGTATACGTTTAAAAAAAAGAGTAGAAAAAACAAACAAACAAAACAAAACAACGACCACGGCCGCCGAATAGGTAAAAAGTACAGAAGAGGAGGATGCGAAAAAAAACCACACTAACACCACCGAGTTTAAAAAGAAATCGATATTATCTAGAACGAATAAATCAACTAATACGTGAACTACGAATGCAACTTCAAGTTGGCAAACCGTAGGTACGCATAGAAGATGCGGCGCGAGCTTTCAACGCCCGGTTTCCAACATATCGGCGCTACGATCGTTTCTTTTAATCTGGTCGTTTTAAATCTTCGACCGTTCGCGCTCTCGCTCTTCTCCACACGGTAACTGTAAGCGCTTCGCGAGTCCGAGTCGCGCAGATAACGCCGAAGATGCACAGTGTCGTCTGCCATGGCTTTCTTTCTTAGTTATACGATGCGAAACTTGTCGTCGTCTTAAGGGCAACGAGAAGCGGTCGTTTCGGATAATAATCTCTCCGCGTTCAACTCGCGTAAACGACAAAGAATCTGCTCGGCTCACCAAAGAGCTTCATACTGTATGGGCGACGAACAATAGGACCATTATTTTCACACGCCGCAATACCTGCGCTCAGCTAAGCCACTATATACGTACATTTGCGTTTCTCGTGAACACACTTGGGTGACAAAGGTTCATAGTCCGGCGGAAAAAAAAGAAGGAAGAAAATTCCACACCACCGCAGACACTTGCACTTACAAACACTCGAACGCGAATCAACAGGTTTTTAATGAGTTGAATAGCGTCTACCATGTTATGTAAGCGAATAGTTCGTAATCGTAATGATTGTATTCGCACCTACTGGAATTTTATTGAAAATTCGAGCATGTTTTTCATTTTTTACACGTTTCGGTAACTGGTTCGAACCCGATTCAATGGCTTAAAAATTGGAAATAAACAAAATTTTATTGATGAGAAACCGGTTCACGCGATGAAAAATTACCAATATCAAGAGCAGAAGGTGATTTCAAATTTTCTCGAAGTTCTACACTTGTTTAAATGAAAAAATTCGGTTGAAATAGAACGTTTGAAGTTTTTCAAAATTTCAATCATCGATATAAACCGGTTTCATCTTGTTATTAATGGTTGACCAATGCGAAAATTGAATTGTTTTGTTTTCAAAATGTAAGGTTCCCTTCATTTTAAAATGAAAATGAAAATGCAATCAATTCTAGTAATTTTGATAACTGGTTCGAACCGGTTTCAACTCGCTTTTTTCATACTTGAATTGCAAAAATTGAATTTACGAAGTATTCCAACCATTTTTCCTTTCAATTATTGAGGTAAAAATAATCAAATCTTCCAAAAAATTCAATCATCGATAAAACTGGTTTCAAATTGTTACCATAGCTTAAATCACGTAAAATTTAAAAAAACTTTCTTCAAATTGTACATTTTCTTTCATTTTAAAATGTAAATGAAAAAGCAATTCAATTATAGTAATTTTAATAACTGGTTCGAACCGGTTTAAACTGGTTTTTTTGCTGCTGTTATCGTAAAAATTGAAAAATTACGCTTTAAAATCATATCATTCTCAATTTTTGAGGTAAAAATGATAAAATTTCAATTTAATTACTATTTGAAAATGGTTTAAACCGGTTCTGATTTGGTTCTAATGGCTCAAATCACCAAACAGAAGAAATAATTAGTTTTTGAGTCACAAGAGTCACAACGAATTTAATTTTCACCCTAAATACTCAAATTTTAAATATCATCCCACATTTGCCAAAGGTTTGAACCGGTTCTAACGGGCTTCTAATGAATCAAAACTAAACATTTTGGAAAGGGGGAGAAAATCACTTGAATTTTAATTTTGTCACATAAATCAACACTTCAATAAACGGTTTAAACCGGTTTTAACTCGATATTGGTGGTCGAAATTATATTGTGCGAATTGCGAAACCAGGCATTATACGTGTTTTATAGAAAGCTCTCTTATTTCAATTTTTTAAGCACAAACTTTCCTCCAAAATTCATTAAATTTCCACAAACGGTTCAATATCATTTGATTTAAACCGGTTTCAACTGGTTCTGGTCAATCACTGATAATTCATCTCATATAAAAATAGAAAATTGACTTCAGATTTGAAAATTTACTTATTTATCATGTAAAAGACTAGTTTAATCAAAATCAATTCATTTTGATAACTGGTTCAAATTGCTTCGAACTGGTTATCAATATTTCTATACTCTCAAAAATTGAACCTTCTAGTTTAAAAACTCCTTTTTTCGGTTTTAGCAACAAAAATGGCGTAAACTCAAAAATAACGAACTGGTTCAAACCGGTTTAAACTGGTTTTTTTGCTGCTGTTATCGTAAAAATTGAAAAATTACGCTTTAAAATCATATCATTCTCAATTTTTGAGTTAAAAATGATAAAATTTCAATTTAATTACTATTTGAAAATGGTTTAAACCGGTTCTGATATGGTTCTAATGGCTCAAATCACCAAACAGAAGAAATAATTAGTTTTTGAGTCACAAGAGTCACAACGAATTTAATTTTCACCATAAATACTCAAATTTTAAATATCATACCACATTTGCCAAAGGTTTGAACCGGTTCTAACGGGCTTGTAATGAATCAAAACTAAACATTTTGGAAACGGGGAGAAAATCACTTGAATTTTAATTTTGTGACATAAATCAACACTTCAATAAACGGTTTAAACCGGTTTTAACTCGATATTGATGGTCGAAATTGTATTGTGCGAATTGCGAAACCAGGCATTACACGTATTTTATAGAAAGCTCTTTTATTTCAATTTTTGAAGCACAAACTTTCCTCCAAAATTCATTAAATTTCCACAGACGGTTCAATATCATTTGATTTAAACCGGTTTCAAATGGTTCTAGTCAATCACTGATAATTCATCTCATATAAAAAAAGAAAATTGACTTCAGATTTGAAAATTTACTTATTTATCACGTAAAAAAGTAGTTTAATCAAAATCAATTCATTTCGATAACTGGTTCAAATTGGTTTGAACTGGTTAACAATATTTCTATACTCTCAAAAATTGAACCTTCTAGTTTAAAAACTCCTTTTTTCAGTTTTAGCAACAAAAATGGCGTAAACTCACAAAATAACTAACTGGTTTAAACCGGTTTCAACTGGTTTTGGTCTATTACTGATAATTCATCTCATATAAAAATAGAAAATTGACTTCAGTTCTAAAAATTGACTCATTTACCACGTACAAAAATAATTTCATCAAAATCTATTCGTTTCGATAACTGGTTCAAATCGGTTCGAACTGGTTATCGATATTTCTACATTCAAAAATTGAAGCTTTCAGTTTAAAAACTCTTTTTTCGGTTCTAGCAACAAAAACGGCACAAACTCGAAAATAATCAACTCGCTCGAACCGGTTCTAACCAGTTGCAAATAAGCAAATAACACCAACGACGTCCCAAACCCCGAGAAAAATTGTTTTTCGATCGAAACATTCCGAAACCATACTATTTTCAAACAGGTAACCACTGTCGCCGAGGAACTTATTCGAAACAAATTTACGATACGTGTAACCCAAGGTGGGATGAAATTTACAACATAATTAAACCGGTATCCGGCAATTGACACGAAATCAAATTACATTATAATCGCGGCCGTGATATCCAAAGCAAATAAAATTACCTGGTGGCATGTTACCGTTCTCGAGCCAGAGCAAAAATATAGAAGCTACGATTAAATCGGGCGACGCGCAGAGGGAGAGAGTAGAAAAGGCTATTTTATTATCCTTTAATAATAGCTTTCACGGTGCGATGATAGGTGCAAATAAGATACCCTTGTCAAACAGCAGGGGTTGGCCGGATCGGAGGAGTTATTGGCGTACACGTTCGAGTTTAATTTTCACTCCGAAACACCAACACGACCATAATCCTCTCGCCCCGCTCGCCTAAGCCAGAGTCGCGAACTAGATTTATTAATTAAGTCGTTCGTAGTATTCCGAAGGTAAATCTCAAAGCGGAGGATTTTTTGCAGCCTCCTTGGCGGGATACTTGTTCCGTATACGTGTCTCCACCCGTGCCACATCACGACTACACAACGTGTACCTTATTTCGAATCTAACGGGGAGCAAAAAAAATAAAGTGAAACTATGCATATAAAACAGGCCATACAAAGCGTTTAATTGGATCGGTAGCGCGGCGGTGCGGTTTTTATTGGCCAATGCTTTGTGTTAGAGAATTATTAACTCGCTGCTGGAAATAACCGGCGTCAATTTATGTATAAGCATAACGTTAATGAAATGAAAAATTACGTACTACGTATGTTTCTTATTTTCTTTACTACGTATACATGGGGATCTGGACATTTTTTTTTATTGGAAGCCGCCGCACCGCCTTCGTATAAAATATAAAAACCCAATCTGAGTAAATATTTGGGTATAATTATACGCGTATTTTATTATTATTGTTATTGCTGAAACACGTTTACAACCGATTGAGAATATTTAAACGAAGGAATTAGTGTACGTTTGAACGAGCGTATATTTCTTATTTAATGTATTATTCGTCACCTGCTCGACAATCATTTTTCGGCGACCGGATTTAGAAGGATATTTATTGTGATTCGAAACCGAAGTTTTTATACACGAAAATCGAAAAAAAAACGGTTTTAAACGATAATCTCGAGTTTGCGTAAGATTTCAACCGGTTTAAATCAGTTCCAATTGGTCATATTGAACGCCATATTGAATCTAGGTGACCACTTTGAGAGACTTTTTGGCAATATTTTTCCCAAATAAATTTTTAATGGTTGAAGTTTGGTGAAAATTTTCTAAAAATGTTGCAAAAAGTATCTAAACTGGCATAAAAGTAATTAAAAATCCATTAAATTTGTTGTAAATTACACGAAAATTGTTTAAAATATCGTAAAAATGATTGAATTTTAGTCAAAATAAACTTCAAAAAACGATAAAAATCGCGAAAAAATAGTAGAAATATTCTTAAACTGGTTGAAAATTGTAAAAGATGATGTAAAATTCTATTATATCGTAGAAAAAGTTGCAAAAAAACAGAAAAGCCTTAAAAATTGCTTGAAACTGGTTTAAAATGCGGTAAAAAATTATAAAAATGATGTTCAAACATTCTCCAAAAACAATGATACAGTCTCATTTCTGAAAACATGAGCTTTTACCAACTAATATTATTTTTAAACTCATATGTTCTTCCTTATCAACTTCGGCAACCGGTTTGAACCAGTCCGAATTATCAAAATACAAAAATATAAATCATCGAAAAATTCAGCAGTCGTTTTCATCAATACTTGATCTAAAAATAAACGTTATTTGCAATATATGAATTGTCGTAAATTTCCACAATTAGTTCAAACCGGTTCTAATCATCTTCTTTACTCAAAAATTTCCAAAATTTGAAAAAAAAATCAAATTTCTGAAGACATGAACAATTAATATTATTTCAGAATCCAAATTCACCATTCCTTGAATATCAATAACCGGTTCAAACCGGTTCCAATCACCTAATTATGTCAAAATCATGACTTTCGAGTTGAAGATTCACATCTTATAAACACTTCAGACAAAAAATTGACCCTACTTGCAATATACGAATTGTTGTAAATTTCAACAACCGGTTTAAACCGGTTCCAGTTGTCTTAATTGCTCAAAATTTTTCTTAAGTTTGGAAAAAACATTTCTTAAGGCATAACAAGTAGGTAACATAATTTCAAAAATCCAAATTCTTTTATTTGTGAATTTCAACAACCGGTTCAAACCGGTTCCGGTTATCTTCATTACTCAACATTTTTCAAAGTTTGAAAAAAAACGAATTTCTAAATGCATCAACAAGTAATATCATTTCAAAATTCAATTTTTTTCTCGTGAATTTCAATAACCGGTTCAAACCGGTTTCAATCATCTTCATTATTCAAAATTGCCTAAAAATTAAAAGAAATCGTATCTGATCCAAAAATTGGCATTATTTGAATTGAATTGCTCAAATTTTTCCAAATTCTGACAACCGGTTCCAGCAATATTAAAATCATCGTGAAATTCGAAAACCGGTTCAAACCGGATCTAACTCTCTTCATTATTCTAAATTTTTCGAAATATTGAATAAATCGCATTTGAGTCAACAACTGACATAATTCGAAGTATTCAAATTTTCCTAAATTACGACAACCGGTTCGAACCGGTTTCAATCATCTAAATAATTATTATCAGTCTACATAATATTAAAATTGGAAAACCAATCATGTTTATCAACACTTTTGAGCCAAAAATTGAGGTTGTTAACTGACAAAAACCATCGTGAATTTTTGGAAACCGGTTCAAACCGGTTCTAATGATCTTCATCATTCAAAATTTACTAAAAATCGCAAAAAATTGCATCTAAGCCGAAAATTGCCGTTATTTTAAGCACCCAAATTTTTCTCAATTCCAACAGGCAACCGGTTCCTGCAATATTAGGATCATCATGAATTTCAAAAACCGGTTCAAACCGGTTCTAGCCCTCTTTAATATTCTAAATTTATCAAAATATTGAAAAAACCGCATTTGAGTCAAAAATTGACATAATTCGAAGTATTCAAATTTTCCCAAATTCTGACAACCGGTTCGAACCGGTTTCAATCATCTAAATAATTATTATCAAACAACATAATATTAAAATTGAAATCTCCAATCATGTTTATCAACACTTTTGAGCCAAAAATTGAGGTTGTTAACTGACAAAAACTGTCATAAATTTCAACAACCGGTTCTAACTTTCTTTGATATTCTAAATTTTTCAAAATATTGTAAAAATCGCACCTGAGTCAAAAATTGACATAATTCTAAGTATTCCAATTTTCCTGAATTCTTACAACCGGTTCGAACCGGTTCCAATCATCTAAATAATTATTATCAGACTACATAATATTAAAATTGAAAGCCTCAATTTTGTTTATCAACCCTTTTGAGCCAAAAATTGAGGTTTTTTACTGACAAAAATTGTCGTGAATTTCAACAATCGGTTCAAACCGGTTCTAATCATCTTATTATTCAAAATTTACTAAAAATTGGAAAAAAATCGCATCTGAACCGAAAATTGTCATTATTCGAAGCATCAAAATTTTCCCAAATTCTGACAACCGGTTCAAACCGTCAACAACCGATCATACTGTGCAACTTAATATTTGCCATAACTCCAGAAAATCATACGTACTTCCAAGCACATCAAGTTTTCTGCTTTGAAAAAAATCAAAACCGATTCCCCCACTCCATCTTACCGGATTCTATTAAAGACAGCGAAACACCATAAAAAAGAACCATACAATATCATCGCATCGATATATCAATATGCGAGTAACGAATCGTACACAACAATAAATCGATAAAAGCGATTTAAACCAGTTGAAATAGGCTGAAATCTGTCATTTAGCATACATTATATACCGGCTACACAATCTTATCCATTCTCTATCCGTTAGGTACTTCCATTCATAGTGAAAAATCTGTTACAAAAGCGACCATCGAATCGAATACATCTCTTAGGCCGCGCCGAAGGCTTTAACGATCATTTTTTCCATCTAACATCGCTCTATATATCTTTTCCAAGATGGAGAAAAATCGCTCATCCGTCGTTACAAGCTTTCTCCGGGTATAGCTCGAGTTGCAGATGCGGTCATTAAAACAACATATGAAAAATTACATCCTAAGCAGAGGGCATCCTGCGCTATGAGTATTTTACGGTACACGACCATTCACGAAGCCGATGTCCCCTCATATATAATCCGAATTCCGATACCCACACCGAGTACTCCGTACATATATCGGCTGCTAATATCGTAAATCAAAGAAAATCGTCGTATTCGCAACACGATGCGATACGAGGACATTTCAACATCTCCCAAGACGTTATCATTGATAATCTCGATCGCGTTCTACGACCCAGCACCGTACCACCATTTCACCTCATTTCACCTGGATACCGGCGTCATATATCACCAATATTTCCGATACATTAGCATATAAATTGTTCTGGCCAGATACTCGACGATGCTCTATTCGGCTTCGGCGTTCGTTATCCGCATTAAAAACGAATGTATCGAATTTATCGCCGAATAAAACGCATCCAGATCTCGGAATAAATTTCGAGCATGCACACAACCTCAACCCAAACTGCAGACAGAGGTCTGTGGTACCTACGAATATGGGGCAGTAGACAGACCATCGGGGGCCAGGGGCACCGATCCGGTAGCAAATTAAATCAGACATTCGGACAACCTACGACAAACTCGGCGGGGGTAATTAGAGACGTACGTATCGTGCACGCGAAATATACCTCATCCTCGTCGCTCCCCCTCTGCAAACACGATCTCCACGTAGGTAATCGAAGACTGGCGAGGTAAAATATGGCATTTTGCGAATACATTTCGTGAGTCGGGATTATAATAATCCGGTGTACCGAGTCTCGGGTACTTCTCAGTGGACGTACAGCGAGCAGCATCCTCTTTTCACAAACATTTATTAACACCCACTTGTGTTTCTTCGACGATCCGTATTGTATACTCGGTGAATCCTAATCAACTACAACAAGCCTTAAGCGAGCCAAACGACCAAATATCTGTAGTGGGTATAAGCCAGCTATAACGTACACACAAGTTCAAGCAGTCCAAGTCCAAGGGTGCAACCGTATTTACGGTGATTTTTCTGTCTCCTCTCCTATACTATACGAGGTACGGTTTGTTTGCAGTCGCAGTCGCCGCAGAATATTTATATATGAGATGACTATCAACTGATTGCCTTCTTCGACCGGTATAATAAATTCCATTCAGCCTACATCTCGCGCGATAAACTATTCGCCATGGTCTTATTTCCTCTCTGCTGTCTCGTGTGCGTCGTATAGTTCAATTATTATCGATTAAACTGATTCTACATCTTATAAGATTAACCCTTCCAAGTCTCGGCTATTTTTCGGCACAAAATTATACGCCATATATCAAGATCGAAGAACATAATAGCTTAGGAAACTCGATCTGCGGCTAGGACATGGTTAAAGGAAAAAAAAATACACGAAAACTCACCCGAATGCGGTTTCGATTCCGAATACCGTTCTAGTGCCCACGAACATAGATCACAAGTGGTAAGTCCGTCTGGCGAAATTTGATCCTCGAGGTAAGGCGGTCTAGGCGGCGGAGGTAGGAAGGCCCCAGACCAGAACGTCGAATCAGCTCGTAATAAATCGGACGATGATACTTCCGCCGTATCTTCTTCGATCGCCTCGGGCCATATCCACGTATCATCGATATCTTCGGATAACGAGCCCGAACCAACGCTCATATCAAACGATATCCTCCTCCTGCCAATACACGACCAAAAGTTAATCAGCACTTGTAAGTCAACTACCATCACAATTACACAAAAAATACTAAACAAATCGAGTCGCAAGTTTTTTTCAAAAAAAATTCACAACGTATCGAGCCAAATTTCCCTATTCCTAAACCCGAACTATTCGAAAACGCGATGAAGACGTCAACGAAATATAAACTGCAGGTGTTACAACACACCACGACCACAACGACACGACTTCCAGCAACCGAATGATATTCGTTCCAGCTCCACAACCGATCCCTGTTGATCGTTTACCGATACACCTCCAAACAAGCGACCGATTTAGGGTGTTTTTTCAAATATTACCTCGAAGGTACCTTTTCGGATTCGGAACCCATCGCATCGTGTCCCTACTTCTAGTTCGCCTTGATCTTGGCGATGGCTCGGGGTGTACCGAACCAAGCAATCCCTATGCGATCTTGTATTTGTACCTCTACGATTATCGAAAAACTCAGCGGGAACCTACCTCAACGTACTACCCATTGTATGCGCCATCAATTTATACACATTTATATACAACTATCTTGTTAAAACCTACTACTACCTATAGAGAAATTTCACCCGCCGTGTACCGATTACATGAGAAGAAGACGAACCACAACTGACGGCAGTTCGCGTGCTCCTGGTAACATCTTCATTAACGCGAGACGATGGGACAAGATCGACCCAGCTCTCGGTAATCTATTCTTTTCTACACGGCATCGTATTTTTTTTACCCTTCGTCCATCCCTTGTGTAGGTATATGCGTTTAATTCTTTGATTAAATATTTATACGTGTTATTCGGTGTCATTTAGAATGAACCTGCATTATTTTATTCTTTTGTAGAACCGAAACGAAGATCACCCGGTGTGTCACTCCTGTTGATAGTTTGGCAGGATTCAAATTAGGTAGGTACATGAGATAGGATTTCTTGAACTGAATATTTTGCCAAAGTATTGACTTCGTACGAGGATAATTTAGCGAATTCGAAGATTAAATGTGATTAAAAAAGACTCATTAAAGTAATTCAGTAATTGCCATGCAATCAGAAAAGAGACCTTCCTCGAATACGAGGCTTCAAAAAAAAAAGAAAGACCAGTGATAGAAATGATGAGAAAAACACCCTCAAAATTATCAAATTTAACCTTATTTACTAGAAAAAGGTCGAAAATGCTGAGTTAAATCAAATTCGTAATCAATAACCTCAAATAAGTCGAAATAAAACATCACTGTTTCGATCGAATTTAGAGATTTGACCAAAAATAATCCTTCTAAGAGTGCAAAGTACTCCAGCAAATAAGTTTTTTGCATTTTTGAAGGCCTTTCAACGACGTAAAAAATTTATTATTTTTCATATTTGCATTTAATGGGGGGGGGGGGGGGGAGTCGTTAAAACCACCATTGACAACCTTCAAATGGGCAGTTTATGAAGGAGATCAAAAATTGATGACAAAATTTTTATGAATGACCTTTGGTTGTATCTTATAAAAATTTTCGATATGCAACAGTCACATTTTTCTTGACGACGACATTTTTGAAAAGGCCTAAAATTACCAAAAATATGATTTTTACCTTGAAATAATAATTTTGACTAAAACATTCACAAGTTGGAAAAAAAATAGCAATTGACGAAAAACAACGATTTTAACAAAAAATGTCAATTTTTACTTTAAAATGACAATTTTGACCCCAAAAATTACAATTTTAACAAAAAATGACAATTAGTACCTTGAAATGACAATCTTGACTAAAAATGACAATTTTCACCTTGAAACGACAATTTTTACAAAAAATGACGATTTGGACCAAAATAACAATTTTCACCTTAAAATGACAATTTTGACCCCAAAAATTACAATTTTGACAAAAAATGATAATTAGCACTTTGAAATGACAATTTTGACTAAAAATGACAGTTTTCACCTTGAAACGACAATTTT
>FIZU01012097.1:0-10915 GCA_900064475.1 Pseudococcus longispinus | reverse complement strand
GAAATTTACCCTGGTCTAAATTACCTATTTCTCTGAAAAAATGTCTAAAAGTCAGTATTATCTCTGAAATTTTCCAAGTCCAAAAAGTCGATGGAAATTTGAAAATTTTTTTAAGTTTATCAAAGTCTGATAAAATGTCTAAAAGTCAGCGCCGGACAATTTCGTCAGGTTTTTCGCGGAATTACCTCTGGTAAAAGCGAATTCTATGCTAAGATGGTGAAATTTCAGCTTTTGAATGTCTGTTTCTGCAAATATTTTCGCTTTTGCTTCGCTCGGACTGGATAAATATGCTTTTTTTGAATAAAATAATAAATAATCTGTCAAAATTTTACATAAAATCACTTTTTTTCTCATCAAATTCATCCCTGAATGTTTGTCTGACTAGACTACTTACTCTTAATAAATTTTAAGTAATTGTATTTGCCATTTCTAGTGAGTCTTCCCCCCCCCCTCCACCTGGAAATCCGTAATTTTAGCATATTTGAAACATTCGCCCTAAAAACATTTAAATTGGAGGGGCCAAGCTGAAAAATTTCCCTTGTGAGTCAATCGAGTGTATTAAAAATGTCATACCCACCAAATAAAATGTTAAAAAAATTCGACTAGTTAATAACTGCTTTTAAAACTGTGAAAAGCATTTTGGAAACTAAAAATTTTAGTATGATTTTGTTGTTATTATGCATGACTTCAAAATTGACCATTTTCATCATTTTTACCTCTTTTAATTTCAAACTTATTCGCTCTGCTTTCAAAACTTGAATACGATTTGTATATACTCGTTGTCATTCTTGAAAATTATCTAACTTCTGTTTCCTTATTAATTTTCTCCAACTTCCTGTACCAATATTTTTTCCAGTCAGCGAGTTATGATAAAATCGCAGAAATATTTATTAATAAAAAAAGTAAAGTTTCCAACTTTCAACTTAATAGTTAATACACATTGTACTTGGAAATACGGAA
Organism: Pseudococcus longispinus; assembly: GCA_900064475.1. NCBI lineage: Eukaryota > Metazoa > Arthropoda > Insecta > Hemiptera > Pseudococcidae > Pseudococcus > Pseudococcus longispinus. The sequence goes on along the minus strand of FIZU01012097.1, from coordinate 9,955 downwards.
CCAAGACGGTTAAAAATTACGAAATGTCAACCACGAAGCGCAGTTAGAATAATATCTACGACTAGGTAGTAGGTACATAATTTATGACATTTTCTCTGCCACATTCGCGAACTTCATATTGATATTACGTCCCGACGTGGATATTTTTTCTACGAAATATAAGCATCTCGATATCTATAACAAGGGAAGTTTAATTTCGCCGTAGACATATCATTGGTGGAATTATTTCGCAGTTTGCAAAACGATGAGAACTTATAGTGGATTGAGTTATCAAAAAATCTGACAGTATTTCAACCCTCGAGCACCACACACATATCAATACCTCTTTCCACTTGACCGAGTTTCAGGAACCTAATTTGGAAACTAATTACATTGGTCAATATTTCTCGACGAAAGTGAGCTTAATATTGAAGCGAAAAAAAACCTCATCGAGTAGGTTGACACAGTGAAAGATTCGCAGATGGGTAAATTTAAAAGGTGAAAATGTAGGTATGCGAAAATATACGAAACAAAAGTTCATCCTACAAAAAGCTTTTACATGTAAACGTAAACATTTCAACGCACTTGTAAATAAATTTCATCTCAATGAGAATGAATATTCTAACCATAAATTCAACTTTTGAATCGAAAAACTACTACCGGTGATTCAATTTTGAGCATTGCGAATACGATGGCTTCTTTTGGGTGTAAATTCAATAAATAATATCTAAAGTTATTCGTCGATTCGTATGCGAAGAATAAAATTGGAAAAAAAACTTTGTCATCTTGCAGGATAAAAGTCTGGTAGATGTACTTGACAGAAGTGAAAATTGCTCATATAAGTAGAAAATGGTGATTTTTAAAAATAAAATGGAAAGAAATGGGTAAAAATGGAAATTTGGTCGAAACAATATGCTCATATTCGTATTGTGTTAAGGGGACACTAACGTTTATTTTTTATTAAACCGAGGATCTTAGGGTATGGTACGTCTGAGTGACATTCGTATTGTACGATGAATTACTTTGCATGTGGAAAGGTATCGTCTCCTTTAGTTTGCTAAAAAGTGACCGTATCAGATTTGCAACACGTTATATATGATTGTAAGGGATATACGTCTGGAATTACACGCTGGCTCGCAACAATACGAGAAGCTGTAGCTGGGTACATGTACTTTTGTCAAATTGCTAGCCATTTTCTAACCGTCGTACGTTGCAAAAAGTACACACAAATGAGTGCCTCGTACGGCGACCGATATAAATCAACTTGAATCTTACAAGAAATACGATCGTTCTCCATTTCACCGCAAACTGGCTGATTTTCAACACTTGGCAGATTATTTCGTGTGATTATTTCACGTGAATTTAGAATCGCAGCTGGCTAAATCAAAATTTATTCGTTGTAGTGTGTAGTAGTCGCTTTCAGCTTTGAATTTTATCATTTGCATTTTTTGCCTATGTAGCATATTGAAGGAGCAGTGAAGCTTTGGAACTTTTATTGGTCCGTAATTCGTTTAATTTGAGAGATAGAGAAAAATTGCGTATAACTTATTTTCTGGTACTCGTTGAGATCTACATAATTTGTTATGTACAAATTTTGCCTATCTCTTATATTGAAGGGGTTATCGTGCGTTTAAGATTTTAGAGCATTGTCAATTTTTCAAAATGTAGTTGAATTAAATGGCATAGCGATTGCTTAGATCAAACTGGTCGTAACCCACTGAATATCAAAAAAAATTTCAGGGATGCAAGTACAGCTGAAGGGTAAATCACTAAAAAAACCTTTTGAAATTTTGTGAGTTACGACGTGTTTGATCTAAGCAGTGTGCTTTTTCTTTTAGTATGAACCAAAAGAACCATCAAAAATTTCCCTTGGGAGCGAGTAGGAGAGGGTTTTAAGAGTGAAAACACTCCTATTTCTGCACATGAAGGGGTAGGGGTATTCTTGGTATCATTTCCATATAATTCGACAATCCTGAACTCGAATCCGTCATTGCTTATCCGATTTAAAGCAGAGAATTGGCACAGTTCTGAAATTTATATCGCAGAAAATGATAAATTTTTGTAAAAACAGAGGTAAAATCACAAGTTTTCATTTTTTTGAGTCCTGATAGGGGTGGCCAACTGGCCAATTGGGTTAAGAAACATGTTTTCATTATAATTCGAACCTACCGAACTCGAATTTGAAGTTAGTTTCCTGATTGGAAGTAGGGAGCTCTCGTAATTGTTGAATTTGCTCAGCGTAAAATGCCAAATTTTTACTCAAATTGACATTAAATCGCGGCTTCTCATTTTCTAGCCCTTCTTCCTTTAACCGATTGGGATATAAAACCTTTTTTAAACCGAATTTGAACCCCCTGACCTCAAATCCGAAGTTAGTTTCCAGGTAGTAAGTAGGGAATTCTCACTATTATCGAATGTGCATAGAGTGACTGATTTGAGCTCAAGCAGTTGACAAATTTTTTTCATTTTCAGAAGTGCAGCTCTTCCTCACTTCAAGATAGAAAAAAAATTATAGGATAAAAAATGACCGATTTTTAACGTTCTACAATTTTTAATTGAAACTTTTTTTCGTATCGTCAATTTAGCAAATTTTTTCACCCGGGTGTCCCCAAAAAAATTACGCTGCAGTAAAAAATCATGATACTGGGTGTTCCGGTCACAGTACACCGCCTTCAAACCAGAGATGCAGCTACTCAAACTACTTAAGTGTACGTATGTTTGCCTAGTCCCGGATTTGAAGTGGCAAAGTTATGCACTAGGCCCGGTAGATATTTCAAAACGTCGTGACTCCGCTGATAATATGGATAGGCAATTTTTTCTGGAAACTTTCCTGTAGAACTTTTCAAGCCCTATAAAATGAGTTATATTCATGTTTTGCCTCACTCTGAAATTGAAGGAGCTACAACGATTTGAAAATTCGTAGACTTCATAACTCCTTCAATTTTCAAGTTATGCAAAATTTTGTAAGTGTCATTTTTTGTTGAGGTTTTTGAGCTCTATAAAATGAGCTAATAATTTTTTGCCTAGCTTCAAAATTGAAGGAACTACAATCATTAAAAAGATAAAATGTAACATTTTCTTTCTCAAAATTAAATTTTTTAATTTCAAATTTTTTTCAAAATGGTCTCTTATATTTTCAATTTTGGAGTAACGCAAATTTTTTTGGCTAATTCTGTAGAGCTCAAAATGCTCAACAAGAAATGGCACTTACGAAATTTCGCATAACTTGAAAATTGAAGGAGTTATGAAGTCTAGAAATTTTCAAATAAATGTAGCTCCTTCAATTTCAGAGTTAGGCAAAACATGAATATAACTCATTTTATAGGGCTTGAAAAGTTCTGCAAGAAAGTTTCAAGAAAAAATTGCCTATTTATATTATCAGTGGAGTTAAGACGTTTTGAAACGTCTACCAGGACTAGTGCATAACTTTGCCCCTTCAAATCCGAGGCCAGGCAAACATACGTACACTTACGTACTTTGAGTAGCTGCATTTCTGGTTTGAAGGCGGTGCACTGCGACTGGAACACCCTGTACAACAAAAAACTTGAAACAAAAATTGTAGGCTATTAAAAATTCTTAATTTTTTGTTTTACAATTTTTTTCTTATTCTGCAGTGGTGAGAAGCTATTCTTCTTAGAAGATAGGAATTTATGCATTGCAAACGCATGAATTTTTACGAAAATTGGTCATTTTCTGTGACACAAATTTCACGATTGTGCCATTTCTCTACTTTCAATCGAAAAAGTAATGACGGATTCGAGTTCAGGAGGGTGGAATTATATGGAAATAATACCAAATAGACCTCTACCCCTTTATGTGCAGAATGAGGGGTGTTTCCACTCCTAAAACGCCCTCCTGCTCACTTCCTAAGAGCAATTTTTGATCACCTCCTTCTCCAAACTTGAGTTCAAAAAAAGAAATATGCCTGCGCTAACTGCTTAGATAGTTGCTTAAAATTTGATACCAACCAGGCGCAGAATAGGCAACCAAAATGCGAAATATTTCGTTTCAAATTATTTCCCAGATATTTGTTTACTACTTTTAACCACCCACACCCCTTCACTCAATTTTCTTGATATAAATTTTCACACATTTCATAATACTTAACACACCTTCGAAAAAAATAGAGAAATACTCGTTAAAACGAGCTTTTATTAATTTCTCGACGATTAAAAGCAGGAACTTGAGAATTCATTGCAACGACGTGATAACTTCCTCAATAAAAGATATACCCATACTCGCTTCTTCTCGCCTGCGGTATAAAGATAGAAATTAATCTTCAACTTGTCTGCATATATCCGCTAGTAAAACATCCCGAAAACACTTGTGATTGTATAAAGTACCATGCTTACATTAAAACTGTTCGTAGTGTTCGTTTGTATCGTATCGCAGCGAAGTTGGTGTACTCTTTTGCGATACCTGCACCGTTTAATTCAACCCTCGATATCGTTTGAATTTTAATATCAATCGTGATGATAGTGCCACGAATATGTTGACTGAAAGCGCATCGGTGTACCGAAATGTAATACAAATACATTCGATATCGATTCTCGTGTATCTATTCGCTACTTTTAGCATATTGAATAAAAGGCTTTAAGCAGGTATTTCGTACGATGCAACGAGTTCTTGAAAATGTAATTATTTTAAAATAAGATTTACCCTATTGCGAGATTCGCTGTTTCGCTGCGTGTTGTCTGAAATATGCGGCAACTCCATTGCTTCATATCAAAGTCATCCGTTTCCTTAGTCGTATTTGCGTATACTTATATACCATATAGCTAAGCTGCTGCAAATTTTATATTCAGCTCAGTCTATTTTCAATCAAATGTCATTTAACAATTCAAATCTCCGTTCTTATATTTTCGTCGTCATCCGGTATCTGGAATGTTTAAATTTTCATACGAATGTAAAGGATTACCTACGTAGTTCTTTTTATGTAGGTACATTTGGAGAATTTTCGTCGTCAATCAACCATCTCGTGTTGTAGCTTGTTTCGCGGATGTAACGAAAATTACGTATGTAAGTACTTGATATATTTGAGTGGGTAATAAGTTGATGAAGATTATTGTGATTATTTGATTGGGTTATTTAGTAACGTAGCCAGATAGTCTTTCAAGAAGGCAAGCTGAGGTTGGCGAGGATTTGCGAGAACAAAAACTGATTTTAATATTAAATTTATTTATTGAGCCAGAGCAAAACGGGGGTGAAAAATTTTCCAAAAAAGGTCAATTTTGTAATTTTTTTCAATATTTTAGTCGTTTGGGAATATCTGGAACCCTTGGACTTTCTCCCTTCTAAACACATCATTCAGGTTATTCAGTTGTGGTGGATTTAGAGTTTCGTAGACCTACTGAAGTTGCAGAAAATAAGTTATGAATAAGATTTTTTCATCATTTATGTTGAAAATCAACGCTGGACTTATTCTTCTCCTAAACTATCATTTTTTTCGACTTAGTGATGTAGTCAGACAGGCAATTAAGGCGGGGGGAGGGGGGTTCTTCGCAAAAAAAAATGAAATTTCATAGAAAATCTTTAAAAACACCTATAATTATTTTATCAAAATAAGAGGATTTCGCTTGGGTAAAAAATTTTGCAAAAATGAACATTTAATTTCATAATTTTTTTCAAACTTTTCGGTTGTCCAGGGCGGTCTAGACCCCGTGGACACCCCTTCCCTTAATTAGGCCACTGTTTCGAATCAAATAGTCAAAATTGATTAAATTATAGTTTTTGAAAATGTTTCGCTTTATAGCTTTGCTCAAGCTTGATCAATGAACACATTTTCTGCTTTTGAAAAAGGGAGTATAAAAATTAAAGTTTCAATTTTAATTTTACAAGGTCGTTTTACGATGATTTTTTTACCTTAAAAATTCAATTAATGCTAAAAATGAGTACCTATTGTTGGCTATCTCTTTTTTTGAAAAATGTTCTCAAGTTCTCAACCTTGAATGAATGAATGGAGGGTTCTTGAATATTTTTTGTATTAAGTAAACAAAAAACGTTGAGTTTGGGTTTTTGTTTTCGATTAAAAAATGACTCTTCGGACTTGAAAAATTTCAGGGTAACATTGTAAAAATTGTGAAAAAAATTCATAATCATTTAAGAATATGCTTTTGGTCAAAAAATCGTAAAAGTTGTTGAAACATAAAAAATCAGCGCAAGTAATGTAAAAATTGTCCAAAAATCCTGAAAATTGTTTAAAATGTGGTAAAAATCATTGAAATTGCCATAAAAATTGATGAAAAAATCTTAGAAAGAGTCATAAAATCATGTATAAGTTGTTAAAACCTTTAAAAAAACACTTGAAATGTTGAAAAAAATCAAAAACCATGAAAATTGTCGAAAATGTTGTTGCAATTGTCAAAATGTATAATCCTAAATCTGTACCTAATAAATAAGCATTGTAGAAATTGTTCAAGAGCCCTAAAAATCGTCGAAAAATTTCGTAAAAATGTTGAAATTGTCACAAAAATTGGTAAAAGTAGGTACCTTGAAAATGGACAAAAAATCATGAAAACAGTCAAACATCAAGAAAAAATTTTCATAAAACTCCATTTAAAATATGAAAAAAATTTTCAAAAACCCACAAAAATCGTTGAAAATGTTGTTAATTGTCCACATTTTTACAAAAATCATTAAAAATATTGTGCAAACGATCAAAAAATCATGAATTTGATTAAAAAAAACTCGTAAAAGCTGCTGGAATTTTTATATCATTTTCCAAAATTTTCATATTTTTTAGCCATTTTTGCGTTATTTTTACTGATTTTTATGAAAATTAGTTTTTTTTTAGAATTTCAATCACTTAAACAACAATTTTCTACAATTTTTAGAAATGATATTTTTTTGGAAGTTTTTACAATGTTTTTACCAGTTTTAGTGACAATTTTAGCAATTTCAACAACATTTTTAACACTTTTCATAACTTTAAATGTGGTCATTTTTATCATATTTTTTATGATTTTTATGGAAATGTTATGTATCAATTTTAATCATTTTTGTCATTAATTCGTGATTGTTTTATCACTTCTACGTCATTTTTACTGATTTTTATGACAGATTCAGGAATGTTTACAAGAATTTCAACGATTTTCATGATTTTTAAATCATTTTTTGATATAATATTTTCAATAATTTTTGTGAAAATTTCAACGTTCTTACGAAAATTGAACTATTTTTACAACATTTGAAATGTAATCTTCTATGAATTTCGTTTCTTGATTTTTGACTTAAATTAGGGGTTCTGATGTGGCCTGGTGGCCCTCCCCATTGCAAAAAAAAGTTGAGAAATTCAACTTCAGAAATTCAAGTGGCAATGAATTGCATAATTCGTTTTTTCGTTATTTTGACATGAACGTCTTATCGGGGAGGGGGGGGGCGTTGCTGCGTCACATTTTTGTGCCATTAAATTTTGTTAGCCTGGATGATTTTTTGGACTTGACAATTTTTATACCTAATTTTCTGCATAATCGTCTCATTAACAACATTCGATATAGGTCAAATTACTCTGTTATTTTTATTATTTTATTTTTTGAAAATTAGTTACTCTATTTTGGTGATCGTTGGCCCATTTTAAAATATTCTGGGGGGGTGCTAAAATTCTGTATGTGTGTTGCAACTTGAAATGGGCACTTTATGAAAAAATTATAAAATTCGAACGTTTTTAATTTTTTCACCCCCTCCTTTATTGTGAATGTAGGTACAGTCTACCTACGTAACCAGTTTTCGAAATTATTTTTAATCAGAAAAAATTAGGCAACCACTTAATTTTTCTGATTAGACTTTCGCACGTCGAAATTTTTCATATCCAATATATTTTCGGTGGTAAAATTCTTATCATTATTAATATCAAGATTCTTTTTAATTTCGAGGTTTCAACTGAAATTTGTTGATTTATGAAAAACTAACTGAAATTTGTTGATTTATGAAAAACTAACTGAAATAATTTGTTCGGAGTAAAATTTCATGCCAAAAAATATGTTTCAAAATTTAATAAAAGCACACGCCATTTTTTTTAGAAAAAATTTGTAGAATTTTTTGCATTGTGAAAGCGAGTTGAAAAATTACCCGGCAAAACGATAAGAACAAGGCGTCGGTTAGGCAAAAGTCTAATCTAACAAGACGAATTAAAACAATGAGAAATATGCGAGCATACGACTGTGCGGAAAAACGAATAAAATGGAAATAATTAATCTTCGACGACGACGAAATCGCATATCAAACGAATGAAAAAAAATGGACCAATTTCGAATACGAAATAGCAACTGCCGACATAATTTCTCGATCCGGCCGGCTGCAGGAAGATTCGCCATAAGAATATTTAAAAAAAATTAAGAAATCCATTAATAATTTTTCGAAATGGTCGGCGATAAAAACAGAAAAACGATTCGAACGTGGCGGTTGCAAAAGTGCGCGAAACATTTCGCATTCAATTCAACGGAGAATTTGAAATTTTCGTTAAGAAGCGTTTCGCGGTCGTTGATAAGAAAGAAATTTCACTCCATTAATCAAGCCCGCCCCGCGGCCTCGGGTCTGTTAAACGTAGCAACTCATTTTCTGCGCAGAAAATTTCTTGCAGCAGGAGAAATTGAAAAACATTTTTATGACCAGCGTGTCTCCGCTAAACCATTAATTATACCTGCAACTTTGCCGGTTGCGGTTTTAATTTTCGTATACGTGTTGAAAATCCACCGGTGTAATAATGTTAATGCTTTGGCGGATGCTTGAAACATTGTCCGGAGTGGCTCGGTGTATTCGTATCTACTTGTACGATGGCCCTGCGGTATTAATTCTATTATCATTGTACAAATGTTGAATCAAATAGCCTTTTCGCCTCCGACATTTTCACTTTAACCGAGAATACGTGTAGACGTCGTGTCGAGTCGTCAAATCGATGTTAGAGATCTTTGGCTCCGTATTATTTGACGTAATAGTTTGAAATTGGATTACTGTATAACTTTTCATCGCATATGACAGATGAGCAGCCTGTTGGAAAAAAAATTCGAATTCCGAATTCTCCTATTTTAATCGCGAATACCTGTCAGTTTTTTCCATTCGAATTGAAATCTCGTTTTGTCTTTTTGAATAATTCTTTTGATCAGCGAAGTCAACGTTTTTGCAGCCCATAAATATATTCGTATGAAATTTAATTTATTGGCATGATATGAGCCGATGTTTTCGAAACACATCAAAAATACATGGTTCAAATTGCACGAAATCTTGTTATATTGTTCTTTTTACGAGTATCATCGAATCGAGGGATTCGTTTGGGTATTCTTTTTTTATCGGGGTAAATGCGCTGGTGCATCGACCCCAAAAAATATTTTAGCCCTTTTTCAAGGTTAAATAAACATTTTAAACTTTCTAAAAACCATTTTAGTGACCCCCCCCCCTCCTTCAGGGATGCTATTCTAAAAAAATACATCTTTTTTGAAATGGGAAAAATTTTCAAATTTCTCTTGACTTTTTATACTTGGAATTGATTTTGAAAATTTTTCAAAAAAATGCCATTACGAAATTTACTCACGATAATTTGTCACCCTGACTTTTAGATATTTTGTTAGACTTTTTTGGACTTGGAAAATTTTTCAGAATTCAAATGCCTTTTTGGAATTGGAAAATTTCAAATATCACAAAGGGTTTGGCCGGATAAGAGGTGATATCGGCCCCCAACGCTTTTGGGCTCCTATACACCACAGGTGGTGTGCCTTGACTAGAAAAAATTTTTGACATAGTTTTGGACCCCTACCCCCTTCCGTTTGCGCTCCACACCCCTTTTATTGTCGTTTTTTCATGAATTTTTAATTCCGATCGGGGTGGTGGAAAATTCTCGTTCTTTTGCAAATAGTTAGGTATTGTAATGGTGCTTCCAGGATAAATTTTTGAGCAATTTCGGTTCACCCCTTCAAGGGGTTTTGGCCGTTTGAAATTTTCAACTGTAAAAAGGGCCTTAATAGCGAAGAGCGACCAACTTTTA
>FIZU01012095.1:0-12687 GCA_900064475.1 Pseudococcus longispinus | reverse complement strand
TCCGAGTAAACTAAGCGTTTTTGATGAATATTGATAAGAAGCAAAATTGTAGAGCAGAAAATTTTCTTCAATTTTTATGCCATCAGAATTTCGATTTGACAAATATTTCCCCAGTTATGGTGAAAAAACATATTTGAAAGTCGGCCGTCTACACCTCGAAAATGCGATGTTGCCTTTTTACCTTCATGGCTTGTATTGTCTAAGTTGGTTTTGGCATTATCTTTAAAATTTTCTAATCTCAAGTCCAAAAAATCAGTAGAAATCTAAAAATTTTTTCAAATCCAAAAAAGTCTGAAAAAACACCTGATTTGAACTTCCTTGAAATTTTTAAGTCCATAAAGATGAAATTTTCCAAGGCCAAAAAAGTCTGACAAAACGTCATAAAGTCCATCTCTGAAACTTTCCAAGGCTGAAAAGTCTGCCTGACAAAATGTCAGAAAGTTACCCTAATTTCTAAAATTTTCCAAGTTCAAAATTGTTTTTCTGACAAAATGTCTGAAAATCTGCGTGATCTCTGAAATTTTCCAAATCCAAAAAGTCAGTGGCAATCTGAAAATTTTATCATCAAGGAATTTCATGATGAAATTTCGTCACGGAATTTCGTCTCGTTTTTTGCCAAACAATTCTGAGCTTGGAAAATTTTAGAAATCAGGGTAACTTTCTGACATTTTGTCAGGGAGACTTTTCAGAAATGGAAAGTTTCAGAGATGGACTTTATGACAATTTGCAGAGTTTTTTGAACTTGTAAAAATTTTAAGAATTCAAATGAATTTTTGTACTTGGAAAATTTCAAAAAAGTTCAAATTTTTTTCTTTATAAGTAAGTAATAAATTTTTGAAATGATCTCCATTGTTTGACATAGCATGAAGAGCAAAAGCATACCCTATGTTTTATACTTTCATGGGTAGTATGAAAATGGAATGATCAAGGGGGGAGGATTTTAAAAATGACGGAAATTTCACTAATTCTTTAAAAATGATTGTAGCTCCTTCAATTTCAAACTTAGGCAAAACATTATCACAGCTCATTTTGTACAGCTCAAAAATCTCAACAAAAAATTATTTCTATAAACTTGTCTAATTTGAAAATTGAAGGAGTTATAAAGCCTAGAAATTTTCAAATCATGGCTGCTCCTTCAGATAGCAAGTTAGACAAAATTTGCATAATCCATTTTTTGTTGACCTTTTTGAGCTCTGAAAAATGTACTATTAATGTTTCACCTAACTCAAAAATTGAGAAAGCCACAAATACACATACTCATGTGGTTTAGGTAATTGCATTTCTGATTTGAAGGCGGTGCACTCCTACCAGAATACCCTGTACTATACGAAGCTGTAGCCTATCCTTTCGAGCACAATCATCGCTCAATACGCCTCCTCTGCTCAGCCTCCATGCGGCTATACCACGAGGGAGTCGAGCCGGAGACCTATCAGCATAATAATGAAAATAGCTGGCTGCAAATTCGACTCGTAACATCATTTTCAAGCCATCTAAATTTGTATTAAGTTTAATGCCCGCGAAAGGCTGATAATAGCAATAAGAACAGTAATCACGTAATTTACGACTCACCATTTAGTATATGTACCCTGATAATAGCCGGCGTCGCTACCAACGAATCGCAAGCGTATTCTCCGCTATCCGTCGGCGATGCTTTCTGTATTAGCAGACGACTAGTGGTCGTTGGTCCTTTAACTGTTACCAAACTAATACCACCTCTGGGAGAGTCGAAATTTATCGGCTGCGGAGAATGCAAAAATTCAATTAATACGTCGCCCATACGCCCGAGCCATTCGCTCTGTAAACTAATTAATTAAAAAAACCGATCTAGCTCGATTTCAGTCATATCGTCCTAGATGCTGGGTTTAATAAGATTTTGAAATGGCTTCGGCAGCGTTGTACCCACCCACCCCCAATTGAACTCCCATTGATAATACATCACGTCTCAATAATGCATAAGCTCGCATCTGCGATGATTTGATGTCTCCGTGCGAGTAAATTCCACGAATATTTCATAGGACGATGACGTAGGTAGTCGTCGTATATGGCGTGAAAATTTATAGTGTGACGTGAGCGTCGCAGAATGAGATTTTTCACGAGGTAGTAGGCAAAGTTAATTAATTTCTGAGCCATTAACCCCCGATAAAGGGAATTGGTAATGAGTGTTACAGAGATGATCCTGTTAGGAAGTAGTCAAGCTCGTGTCATTAGAAATTTGTAAGATGCTTCATCTGTTCATTAAAAAAAGTCAAATGTAAAATTTTCCAAAGAAAGGTCACCCAAGTAAGTTCTAAGGGTGATCATTTTGCAAGTTTTTTTGAAATTCGATGGACAGGAGTTTGTGGTACATCAGTTGTGTTGTGTCTACTCGTAATATCCATAAACTTCAAAACAACCCATCATGGAAATGTGAAATAGGTATAAGTTGGCACTTACGATTATTTATGTGTAGCCTTTCCAAAGGTATGTCTCCAATCAAAATGCCATGTCTCCAAATACCAACGAATTGGTTGGTATTTGGAGACACTTTTTTTTCTTAGTTAAATGAATAAAAAAAAGTAATTCAATCGAAGAGGAACTATTGTACTGCTATTGGTGGCCCAACATCAAAAACTATTGAAAACATAGATTTTTTCAATTTTTTGATTCCGATTTTAATCGCCTTATAGTGGTTTTCTTATTGGATTTCTCCATTTTTTTCATTAATTTGATATTTCATTGCATTAAATTGATTTAAATAAAAATCGAAAAATCGAAAAAAATCGATATTTTTGATATTTTTTGAAGCTTTTTTAAACAATGTAAAAAAATCGAAAAATTGAAAAAATCGATATTTTTTATAGTTTTTATTATTTTTTTAAACAATGTAAAAAAATCAAAAAATCAAAAAATTGAAAAAAGAAAAAACATAAAAATTGATTTAAATCGAAATCAAAAAATCAAAATCGATATTTTTGATATTTTTCGATGTTTTTTCAAACAATGTAAAAAAAATCAATTTAAGTCGAAATCGAAAAATCGAAACATCAAGAAATCGAAAATTTATATTTTTCATAGTTTTTGTCATTTTTTTAAACAATGTAAAAAAATCAAAAACTTGAAAAAAAACCATAAAAGTCGATTTAAATCGAAATCAAAAAATCGAAATCGAAATATCGATATTTTTGATATTTTTCGATGTTTTTTCAAACAATGTAAACAAAATCAAAAACAAGAAAAAAACATAAAGGTCGATTTAAATCGAAATCAAAAAATCAAGAAATCGAAAAATTGAAAAAATCGATATTTTTTATAGTTTTTATTATTTTTTTAAACAATGTAAAAAAATTAAAAACTTGAAAAAAAGAAAAAACATAAAAATTGATTTAAATCGAAATCAAAAAAACAAAATTGAAAAATTGAAAACAATAAATCAAAATCAAAAAATCAAAAAATCGAAAAATCGATATTTTTGATAGAAAAAAAGAAAAAAACATAAAGGTCGATTTAAGTCGAAATCAAAAAATCGAAAAAATTGATGTTTTTCATAGTTTTTATCATTTTTTTAAACAATGTAATAAAGTCAAAAATTTGGAAAAAAGGAACAACAAAATTTTTTTTTTTAATTTATTTATTTAATGTCGCATGTGAGCTATTTAGCTATTTAGCGACAGTAAGCAATATTTATATGATTTAGAAATTAAATTAAATTATTAATACCAATAGATGTTATGAAATTAATTACGTTTGAAAAATGTTCTAGGTTAAATAAATTATTACATTGATTAATGATTTAAATCAAAATCGAAAAATTGATATTTTTGATATTTTTTGATGTTTTTCAAACAATGTAAAAAAATCAAAAAATTGAAAAAAAGAAAAAACATACAATTCGATTTAAATCGAAATCAAAAAAACAAAATCGAAAAATTGAAAAATCAAAAAAATTGATATTTTTGATATTTTTTCAAATATTTTAAAAAAATCAATAACATGAAAAAAAGAAAAAAACATAAAAATCGATTAAAATCGAAATAGAAAAATCGAAAAAAATCTATATTTTTCATAGTTTTCAATATTTTTTTAACCAATGTAAAAAAATTAAAAACCTGAAAAAGAAACAAAAACTTAGAAATCAATTTAAATCGAAATCGAAAAATCGAAAAAATCGATAGTATCGATAGTTTTCGATTTTGGGCCTCCAACAGCAATAACACAGCTTTATTTTTTGATAAGAGGTACCTATTTCATTTTGTGGTTAATCGATTTTTTCATTCTCGATTGATATGCAAAAAACTAAAAAGTAAAAAATAAAAATTTCGAGCGTGACTGCAAATGCAAAGAACGAGAAATTTCTATTGTTTTTCTTTTTTTAAAATATTTTTATTTTATAGATTTCCAAAAATGCGTTGAAACTTTTTTGTGGAACTTTAAAAGCTCTACAAAAAGAGTTATATTCATGAGTTGTCCTACTCTAAAATTGAAGGAGCTATAATGATTTGAAATTTTGTAGACTTTATAACTCTTTCAATTTGAAAGTTGACAAAATTTTGAAAGAGCCATTTTTTGTAGAGCTTTTTGAGCTCTACAAAATGAGTTAATTATGTTTTGCTTAACTTTAAAATTGAAAACGCAGAAGACCATTTTGAAAAAATATTGCGAAGAAAAAATGCAATTTCAACAATTTATCCCTCTCCTCATCTCTTAAATGGCGGCAGATTCTTCAACTTTGCAATTGGGCAAAACATCAATAGCTCATAATATAGAGCTCAAAAAGCTCAACAAAAAATAGAATTTTCAAATTTTGTCCAACTTGCAAATCGAACGAACCACAATGATTTGAAAATTTGTAAGGTTGACAACTCCTGCGATTTGCAAATTGAGTAAAATTTGAAAAATCCCTTTTTGTTGAACTTTTCGAGCTTTATAAGATGAGCTATTGATGTTTCGCCTAACTGCAAAATTGAAGGATCTGTCGCCATTTAAAAGATGAAGAGAGGGATAAATTGTTGAAATTGAATGTTTTCTTTGCAATATTTTTTCGAAATGGTCTTCTGCATTCTCAATTTGGAGTAAGGCAAAATATTATTAGCTCATTTTGTAGTGCTCAAAAAGCTCTACAAAAAATTATTCTTTTAAAATGTTGTCAACTTTCAAATCGAATCAGTAAAATATAAATTTTACTCGTAGGTAATTACTGATACAAGTTTCAATGGGCCTAGCAGAAAGACGATGGAAGTTTTCCTCAACATCCTCCAATTATATTTTATACCTAACTAGAATCAAACCCCAGTAAGAAAATTTGGAAAAGTTCGAATTTATTTACACATCAGTATTTTTTTCACGAAAAATATCAAAAGAAATCACTCAGAAATGTTTCAAGTAGCAGGTTCTTAATAAATGGCAAATGAAAAAAATGGCCAAAGTTCAAAAAACAATGAAAGTTAAAGGGAATGACAAAGAACTCGCAGAATCACACTTCCATCGAAGTTTTAATAAATAATGAAGTTCTTTCTCGAATGTAATTTCAAAATTCAACCCATTGCAACGGTGCCACTCGGTATCGAGGAAAAAATGATCACATATTCTATCCAAACGTAACAAAAATTTTTCCTTGTTTCACGTTCGTCGCACAATTATAATTTCCAGGAACAGAACAGGGAAAAAACTAACGAAACAAAAAAAGTTTAAGTAGTTGTTAATATTGAAATTCGTGTAAACGTGTGCGCTGGGTTAACATTACCCTGGGGTAAAATTCGTAGTATTGCGTTGTCTGGAGCATCGTCTCGAATAATTGTAACGTTTTCATTAATACCGAACAATTTTAGAACTTGGAACGACGCAGGGTTTTGTCATACTGTGTAAGTTCGTCATTCGAGGAAAAAAAAATATAAAGTTTCATGTTCATCGCGATGTTGAAATAAAAATGGCGAGTATGCTGATGCTGTGGGAAAAAAGAAAAATGGAATTTGATTTATTATGGGGTGATAATTTGGAGATTTGTCGTAGGAAATTTTTTTATGTTAAGATGTGATTCTTTTCCTTTTTTTTCTTTTGCCGAAAGTCACGACGTTTTATATTGTAAAAATACTCGCCTTTAAAATGCCTTTTCGCAGATGGCGTAAATGGTGAAACTTCTCATTTAAAAGGAAATTACCATCGTGGCGTTGGCTTTTTAACAACGTGGTTCAATTTTTTATTGAAATATTGATTTATTTCCTCGTTTTTTTTTCTGTGTTACTTTTTTTATAACATTTATTGCCGCAGGGAAATTTTTTTCGGAGTTGTAGGTTGGATTAATGTTATTGGGTTTTTTTGGTGGAAAAAATGGGTAATTCGATGTTTCCATTTTTTTTTTTAGAGATTCTTTCGAAAATGGAATAATTGATTGGGAAAAGACAAATATATTTAGATTAAGTAGGTATGTACTTCCTTGGGACAAGTTTTGAGTAAGTAAAAATAGAACGAAGTGAAGTTGATTTGAGAGGCGTGGGATGTAAAATTTAAATGTTTCGAATCCGATAGAATTTTTTCAGATTTTTTCGAATCCACGTGCAATTTTTCTCAATTTTTTCTATTCAAAATGTAAAATTTCTCCGATTTTGGAAAAAAAGAGATGAACATTTTCGTTGATTCTCTATTTAATTTATTTTTTGGCCCTGGGGGTGTTTCTACCGCAAATCACCTGCCCTAAAATTGACCTTACCCTGTCCTCCTTACAATATTTTCAATTTTGGTTCCTTCCTTGATCAGAGTTGAGTGAATCTTTAATGAATTAATGGTCAGAAAGGAGTCATCTACGAGCGATTTGGTGCATGATAATTAAACGAAACGAAATAACGAAACCTGAAACCTAACCTAACCTCAAACTTCGTTTAGGTTAAAAGTACCAAAGAAAATGGTAACCAGAGCAAAAATGACGAATGTTCGTGAAATAGGCCTACAAATGAAGTCGTGAAAGCATATAAAATTTTTAAGAATTTGATTAGAAAAATGTTACAAGACCAATTATCAAGTTTCCAAAAAAATGTTGAACTTTTATAAAAGGCTGGAAGTAGCATAAAAAAGTAATTTTTATGAAAAAATTATTCAATTACCTCGCGAACTTGGTTACTAAAATAAGAAGTCCAAAATAGTGCTAAAATTGCTTAAAATATTGTAAAAAATGTTTAAATGAAAAAAAAATTGAACTTTTAATGCAAATTGCAAAGTGTGAAAAAAGTACCTACCTACTCAAATCCTGATAAAAACATCCATGAAAATGGTTCAAATATTTCAAAAGTTTTATTAAAAATAATTTCAAATGTAAATTGATGGATTTCAAAACGAAACAAATTAAAAATAGTTGTTTCATTAAAAATGCATTGTTAGTATCAATTTTCAAAAAAGTTAGATACTTATACTTAGAGTCTCCTAAAAAATCGCAAAAATTGTTAAACCCTCTGATATTTTTTTCAAGTCCAACAAGTCAATTTTCCAATTTTTTCCAAGGTCTAAATATCAGTCCAATTTTTTTTGATTTTTTCCACGTCAAAAAAGTCAAGTTTTCAATTTTTTTTAATTCAAAAAGTCACCAGGGTAACAATTAACAAAAAATACGAATCCCTGTAATTTTTTCAAACCCAACAAATCAATTTTTTCAAATTCAAAAAGTCTATCCAACATTTTTTAAAACTTTTTCAGAGTTCAGAAAATCTTTTTTTCAATTTTTTTTTACAAATTCACAAATCATCTGGGCAATAAAATTGCGAATCCTGCAATTTTTTCCAAACCATTTTTTTCAAGTTTCAAAAGTTACCTGGATAACAAAATA
Source organism: Pseudococcus longispinus (assembly GCA_900064475.1). Classification (NCBI taxonomy): domain Eukaryota; kingdom Metazoa; phylum Arthropoda; class Insecta; order Hemiptera; family Pseudococcidae; genus Pseudococcus; species Pseudococcus longispinus. The sequence goes on along the minus strand of FIZU01012095.1, from coordinate 4,898 downwards.
TTGGAATCTCTGAAAAAATTTTCAAGCTCAACGAGTTAATTTTTTAATTTTTTGAAGTCTAAAAAATCATTTTTTTTTAAATTTGAAAAATTATCTGGTAATGGAAAGTCTGAGAAGTTGGTGATTTCAATTTATTTTGAGATCAAAAAGGCAATTCAAAATTTATCCAATTTTTAATTTTTTTTCAATTTGAATGATCAATTCAAAATGTTTTCGAGTTTGGGAAATCATTTTTTTCATTTTTTTTTTCAAATTTAAAAAGTCATCTGAGTAATGAAAAATTTGAATCCCTGTATTTTTTTCAAGCTCAGCACTTTCATTTTTTCAATTTTTTCCAAGTTTTAAAGGTCAGTCCGACTGTTTTTTTTTGTTTTTTCAAGTCCAAGAAGTCAATTTTATTTTAATTCATTTCGAGTTCAAAAAGTCAATTCAAAATTTTTGAATTTTTTTCCAAGTCTACGAAGTCAATTTTTTCATTTTTTTCAATTTGATTAGTCAGTCCAAAATTTTTCCAAGTCTAGAAAATCATTTTTTTTCGAATTTAAAAAATCATCGGGGTAACAAAAAATTATAATCTCAGAAATTTTTTTCAAGTCTAACCAATCAATTTTTCAATTTTTTCTGAGTTCAAAAAGTCAGACCAAAATTTTTCAATGCTTTCAAAGTTTAGAAAATCATTTTACTTCAGTTTTTTTCAAATTTTAAAAATCATTTGGTAATGAAAAGTCCGAGAATTTGACCATTTAAATTTATTTTGAGTTCAAAAAGGCAATTCAAAATTTTTTCAAACTTTTAAAGTCCAGAAATTCAATTTTTTCATTTTTTAAAATTTGAATAGTCAGTTAAAAAATTTTCCAAGATTGGAAAATCATTTTTCTCTATTTTTTTTTATTTTTTCCAAGTTTGAGAGGTCAGTCCAACTGTCTTTTTTTTCATTTTTTTTTCTAGTCCAAAAAGTCATTTTTAAAATTTTTTTCCATGTTGAAAAAGTAAGCTAGTTAACAAAATTTAGAATCTCTAAAAAGTATTTCAAGTCCACGAAATCAATTATTTCAATTTATTTCGACTTCAAAAAGTCAATTGAAAATTTTTTCAATTTTTTCCATGTCCGCGAAGTCAATTTTTTCATTTTTTTTACAATTTGCGATTAGTCAGTCTAAAATTTTTCCAAGTCAAGCAAATTATTTTTTTTTAATTTAAAAAGTCATCTGGGTAACAAAAAATTAGAATCTCTAAAAATTTTTCCAAGTACAACAAGTCAATTTCTCAATTTTTTCAAAGTCCAGAAAACCATTTTTTTCATTTTTTTTTTTGAAATTTAAAAGGTCTTCTGGGTAATGAAAAATGTAAATCCCTGAATTTTCTTCCAATCTCATTAAGTCAACTCTTTCCAAGTTTAAAAAGTTGATGGAAAATTTTTTTCAAAGTTTTTGAAGTCCAGAAAGTCTATTTCTTATTATTTTTTTTCAAATTAAAAAGTCACCTAAAAGTCAATTATTTTAATTTTTTTTTTCAAGTCCAAATATGTAGTCGTATGAGAAATACAAAAATTCGAGACAGATTTTCGTGAAGCACAAATTTTTAGAAAGACATGTGTCAAAAAATGGTTTGACTTTTTCTGAAAGAAACCTCCGGATACTATGGCAATTGATATCTGAAGGTTTCCTTTAGGAAAATACAAGATATTAATTATCTGAGGTATTTTTCTCAGAAAATCACGTTTTTCCAATATTCCCGAGACATGATTTTGAAAAAAAAAAACACAAATAAAGATAAAAAATACGATTTTGTAATCATAGGGTCCATGAACATAAAAATTTTTTCTTCCATTTCAACAGATTCAATAAAAATTCCTAGACAAGGTTTTCACTTTCACCACGGTTCAATCAACCTTAATTGGGCAATGTTCCATTTCAATTTTCATCTCGATTATAAATATCAAACCTTTATATCTCATTCATTTAACGAATTTACAAAGGAATCTCATAGAAATACCTCTCCTCAAAAGCAAGAAATACGATAAACCAAAAAGCCAGATCGGTGATTGGATTCATTTAGTTAATTAGCCAACTGAAATATAAACTTACTTTATTTTCATGACTCCATTGAACAGTGGTCGGAATTTCTGCGGTGAACTCGACCAAACAAGTTAAATTTATGGTGCTGCCTTTATCTACGAATAATTCCGGCCCTCCGAGGATTTCTGATCGTGGCTCTGTAATTAGAATTTTTATAATAAATGTTAATTCGGCTCCGCTCCGTTCGAATTCACACGATGAATTTTATCTAGCCGTTGCAGCCGTTTTAACTATTCATAAAGATGGCATGCCTATAAACTAACTCGTTCGTTAACAAAAATTTCTTAGCTTTGATCGAAAATAAGCGAGTTTTTCATTAAAATAACCACCGTGGACGGCGCGAATATCCAAACGAGGCTGTCGATTAAATATTTTGTTTAATATTTAAATCATGTACCGCAATGAAATTGTAAATACACGAATAAATAATATTCGCGTATACAGAAAGAATAAAAGAATCGTTATGATCTCTGCGGATGGAATTATATTAAAGAGAAAACGGTCTCGCGAGACCGCATTTTCAAAAAAAAAAAACTTCATCGTCAAGAAGGATAAGATTATAAGCAAAGAATATAAAAATACGCCAAGGCTACTGTTAAATAAAAACCACGCTTAAGAGATAGTCTGCTCGACGTAAGTCGGCGGGCTCTTTCTATAATAAATTCTCCCTCTAAGGTTTCTCCGATAACGTTATACCTTATGTACATATGCGAGTTAAAAAATCCACTTTCTTCAGTCTTTAACCTATACGAGAATATCTTTGCGGAATAAAAATTCATAAATTTTACCCACACCCCACAATTTCTACTTTTCCACTTCGACGATGGTGTTTATAGCTACACAGTTAATTTTTACTCAGTCTGACTCGCGCATTTAAAACAGGAAGTGGAATATTTTATCGTAGACGCGAATTCGCTCTCAGTTCGTTTAACAGATATTACTATCCTACAATTTTGGTAACATCGACAATTTTACCCATATCCTCAGACACAGCCTCGAGCCAAATGATCTGCGGTAATTTCCGAATGACGAGGATAACTCGTCACGATGGCGTTCTTAAAAAATTTAATTTTTTTCCTACCCCTTTAATATTATACTCGTCATTACTTCATTGTTGTCGTTTTAGCTCAGAAATAGCATATACTTTCCGGTATAGTTTTTCGTCGTCTATTGTGAAAAATTTGGGTCATCATCGGGCTTCCATATAAACCAACGCGGTCTCGCGCTTATGACCCATTTGCTCATTTGTGAGAAATGTACACAATTCTTTTGTATAGATAGCATATTTCTCAATTCAATTCAGACGTGACAACGTGACAGGGGTGAAGTTGGAATATTTCATATAACGCTAAGAAAAATACCGCCTTTTTTCAATTATTGAGAAAAAATCAACGAGTCGAGTATTATTTTGCTTGACCCTCTGTCGCGGTTCGCAGACTGGTAATGGCATATTGATAGAATTTTATGGATTAAAGATGTACAAGTGGGAAGGAAATCGACAGCTGGGAATGCATTTGGCATTTCGAAGAATACCAGTCGATCGAGGTGTCTGGAAGAGTTTGACATTTGGAATAATAAGTACGTAACAAGTGGAATTAATAATGTAAATCTTGGGTATTTCAAAGTTTGAATTGAGTAAAAATTTAAAACATTGCGAATGTGTTATTGAGAGATTTTAATGAATTGGCCACTTGCATTGTACCGGAGGAGTAATTTATTTCTGAATTTTGTCTGCTTAGAATGTATTTTGTAAGCATTTTAATATACAGGGTGTCCCAGTTAAGAGTGACCACCTTCCAACTGGTGGGTAGGCAACCCATCCTGAGACCAAGTAGATATGTTTGCCTATCCTTGGAATTGAAGGGACAAAGTTATGCTCATTTAAACTTTTTTTTGAAATCTTGTTCATTATTTTCAGGAAAAAGACATAAAAAACGACTTTTCTCCTCAAATAAAATTTGTTCACAAAAACAATTTTTTTTATGTCTTTTTCTTAAAATTAATCACATATAACTATCGATTCAAACAAGATAGAAAGCTAGGGTTGGCACCATTGAAAAGAGCATGATTTTTCACACAAATTGAGTTCATAATAATGGTAGGTTAATTTGAGAAATTTTTCTAAATTTCAGTAAAATTGAGAAAAAATTGAAAAATTTCTTGCATTTTTTCGAATATTTAATTAGCTAATGGGGTTTAATCAACTAGCCCAAAAACTTTTTTCACGAAAAAAAAACTTGAATGAATGTTCCTTTAAATGGTACAAACCGCAACCCTCTACTTATCGTAGCAGCATTTTTATAGTAAATCAAAAATAATAAACAAGATTTCAAAAAAAAAATTGAATGAGCATAACTTTGTCCCTTCAATTCCAAGGATAGGCAAACATATCTACTTGGTCTCAGGATGGGTTGCCTACCCACCAGTTGGAAGGTGGTCACTCTTAACTGGGACACCCTATATATTGGTATTTTGAAATCTTGATGGAGTGCTGGTATTCGATACCTTCTCTAGCAGATTAAAATTAATCAGAGATAGTAAGAAGTAATATCCTTTCCATAAGGATCTAAGATCCGGAATAAATTCTTTAAGATCACCTCTTCAGATCCCGTGTAAAAAAGATCCCTGATAAAATGATTAGATAGTCTTTCATTGAATTTAAAATTTAAAATAATTTGCCATCGTTATAAGGTGTAGTGGGGTAATTGCAAAATTGGGGTAATTGCAAAATCGCGACCTTCTGGCCGTTAGGTTCAATTTTGGACCCCAACACCTAAAGGGGGTTATAAGTACTAGTGTCTAGCACAACATGACGCAATG
>FIZU01012094.1:0-11790 GCA_900064475.1 Pseudococcus longispinus | reverse complement strand
CTACAATGATTTGAAAATTTGTAGGCTTTATAACTCCTTCAATTTTCAAGTTATGCAAAATTCTGTAAGTTATTTTTTGTTGAGCTTTTTGGGCTCTACAAAATGAGCTAATAATTTTTTGCCAAACTTCAAAATTGAAGGAGCCACACCCTTTAAAAAGATAAAAAGTGAAAATTTTTTCTTTTCAAAATTTTTTCAAAATGGTCTTTCTTGTTTTCAATTTTGGGAGTTGAGCAAAAAATTATTGGCTCATTTTGTAGAGCTTAAAAAGCTCAACCAAAAAGTACTCTTACAAAATTTTGCATAACGTGAAAATTGAAGGAGTTATGAAGCCTACAAATTTTCAAATCATTGTAGCGCCTTCAATTTTGGAGTTAGACAAAACATGAATATAACTCATTTTGTAGAGCTTGAAACGTTCTATTAGAAAGTTTCAAAAAAAAAATTGTCTATCTATATTATCAGCTGAGTTACGACGTTTTGAAACATTTGCCAGGACTAATCCATAACTTTGCCCCTTCAAATCCTGAGGCCGACAAAAATTCATACACTTATGTAGTTTGGGTAGCTGTATTTCTGGTTTGAAGGCGACGCACTGCGACCGGAACACTCTGTATCTATTCATTATACTGCAATACCATATTTAAAATTTTTCAAAAATTCAACGATATGCTAAAAATTTATTTTCAAACACTTTTTTTGACGTGTTCCTTCATTTATTCAACTTTCGAGTCATTAAAAACATCGTGGGTTTTCTTCGTAGATATCTTTTATTCTCTCGAATTAATTTACTTTCAGCAATTAGTACGAAATAGTAAACAACGAAGTATACATTTAGCTTACCGAAATCGCAACAGGTATTTTTCTTATCAGTTGAAACGTAATCGTGTGCTTTTTTTGCTATATGGGAAGTCGTTAACTCGTGTTTATTCTATCGTTACCTACAATTTTAAACGGCTGGAAGCTATGAGATGCATGTTTTAAACGAGATAAGAAACATATTCAATTACCTAGAATAAACATACCTATTGTATTAATTTATTTATAGCCCGAAGTACGAAAATGAATTAAAAAATTAAGCTTTTATTCGTTATTTTCTTTCGAGTAGGCTCATATTCGTTTACTTATTCGATATTTTCCCCGAGTGGTATTAAAAAATCGACCAATGAATTTATTTTCACTCCCTTCCTTCACCCCAAGTCAATCATATATCAAAACTATTAACCATAATGAATAAATTTATTTTCACTCTCCACCTCAAATCAATCATAAATCAAAACTATTAACCAAATACCTACTTCAATTAGATCAATTTTAAAGATAAAATTCGCGTCGATATCATAAAAATGCCAAACACTCCTCCCTTTCGTCCTTCTGGTAAAACCTTATTATAAATTTTGCGGTCGTCTAAAATCCATAGCTGCCAGATACGGTACAGCGATACCACACCGGGAAATTAATTTAACTGGAAAGTATTGCTTAATCCTTCGGAAACACGGTGTTTTCTTTCCAACAAAATAAGAAGAAAAAGATTACAAGTGACAACTGGCAGGTCATTTTTAACTAATCGTGTGTCCAAATGTAAACCAAGCGACCCAGATGACTCGAACATGGTATTTATCTAATGGAAAGGAAAATAATGTAAAATATTTCACGACACACGACGCACTGGCCGCCGAATAAATCGAATAAGTCACTCAAAAAACTTTCTCATCATTTGTCTCCAGTCGATGCTACTCGTCTGCGCTATAAATTTTCATATCTGTTGCTAAATTTTTTTTCAAAATTTCTAACCTTTTTGAATACATAAGGACGAACTCTTTTGACAATATTCGACTTTACGTAATTGATTATTTATCGAAAGGCAATCATCGTGATGGGTAGTTTTGTTATACTCGAAGGAATTTGCAAAGGGTGAACGGAGAAGAGTGGTTGTTTGAGTTTCTAATATGTATTCGAATGTATGCTTTTTTGGAATATTATTTTATAGGGGTACCTCTACCTATTCTGCTTAGTTCGTTCGCTTATTGCAAAAATAACCGTTTGAAGTTACCCAAATAGATTGAATTCCGTTTTAAAACAGACTAGGTATTGGTTTTTTATTGTTTTTATTTGACTGCTTTGTTTTTTTTAAAGGAATATTTACGTCGGAGTTTACACTCGGTGCTATTCGAAGGGTGTACCATAATTTTTTTCCTTTTTTGTAATCGAGAATTCATTGGAAGATCAAATTAAACGTTTTAACTAGGTTAATATCGTTTGCATTGAGCGAATGGTGAAATAATTCAACATTTTGGCGCCGCACCGTTCCGTCGTTTTCATTCTTTAAAGTGGAATAGGGTACGCGGCGTGTACTCGTATTTACCTGGAGTTTAGTTTATGTACACACAATAATATCTTGTCTTCTAATTGGCTCTAAGTTATTCCTCGGACGTGTTGGAAGCATGGTTAAATGGTTTAACAAAAATATTCCTTAAGCGGAAATTTCGCGGTTTATCAGGCTCGCTGCCGAGCTGTTTCGAAGCTCGTACTTATCTGGAGCCTGTTCATGAAACTTGGTTTTAACCGAATTCTCTAATTTAATTTCACAGCGAATTTTACATCGGATGAATTACCTCGGTTTATTGGCTTTTGATGGTTATGACATATACCCATCGGTCCTTTTTCCTACAAGTTTTCTTCACAATTTTGCCTACTTTTGTATACGTACATGCGATGAGATGCTCAGGGCTCAGGTGTTTGGTACGAATGAACGAACCGTTACAAAGTACATCTGGATTCATTTGGAGTGGAGAGTGCGGCTCGTTATGTTTGGCTATATTACGTCGTTGTCGTCTGATTTTCTTCGTCTCATTACGAATACCTAAGTATTAGCATAGTTACTATATCCTGCTTAATTTAGTTCCAACTTTTCTTTTCACGAACGACTAACGTTTTAATATTCATTAACATGGTACGACTACGAAATGATAAATTACAAAAAGCGAAATTCCATTTGTGTAATCGTCATCTTGCAAATATTAAATAATCTATTCAAAGTTGCAAGGTAAAATTTTCACTCGTTTTTCAACACTATAAACAAAGTGAATTAAACGTAAAATTCCTTTTTGAACTTTTCTCGAATATTGCCGACTACGTATTTGTATTTAAGTCGCAGCGTATTTTCATTGTCAGCTTGGGCAAAGCAAGTAGGAAAGGAATAAAAGAAAGCATCCCTAAGGTGAATTGTCGCCGGTACCAAGATTTTTTTTAATGACTGGAAAACTATGAATGAGGCGGAATAAATTTTTATTAAGTGTTTCCCGAAGCATCAATCAAAAGAATCCGAGATGAACGTAAGTTTATTTTTTTGCCTGTTTAATTAAAACCGGCGAAAAGTGAACTTGAAAAAAATTCGAGTTTAAAATTTTATGCGTTGAAAGGCCTCGTTGCGTCTCAATTGGATTCTTTTTATGCATACCTACCAAAAGTCGGTCATTGATTTAGAAAACATTTAGCTAACTTCGAAAAAACTTGAGGTAATTTCACGGTCAGACGACTTTATTAAAATGCCCGATATTAAGAAGTAGCAGACCTACTTTGTAAATGTTTATTTCAGAAGTTCAGACAGTCATTTCGAAGCAAATGATTATTGTTTTTGAACGAGAACTGCAATGCATTGAATTAATTTTCAATTATTTAAGAATACGAATAGGTATAAGTCACGAGAGGATGAAAATCGTGAAAAATTTAAAACATATTAGGTATTAGACATTAGTACAAAATTATACCTACTAATGACAAAAAACAATTTTGTTTTTTATTTTTAGTACGTCTCTTACTGCGTACATTTTCTTTCAATCTTGAAAATCTTTTTGCCAGTGCTGGACGCTGGTGAAAGTCTATCCCTTTTTCAGATAGACGTAAAATGTCTGATTTTATCCAGGTTTGGTAGAATTGTTGTCAGCAAAATATGGACTTGAAAAGTTCGAACCCCCCCCCTCCTCTTGGACCCTCTGCTCATATCTATTTCTTTTCAAAATCGAAAAAGTGAAATATTTCGAGCTCAGAAAATTGTTTGAAATCTGAAAATTTTTTCAATTCCAGTAAGTCTAATTTTCCAAGTCCATGAAGTCTGCGTGACAAAATGATGGAAAGTTGGTGGCATTTCGAAAATTTTTCAAGTCCAAAAAAGTCTGGCAAAATGTCTGAAAGTCAGCGTTAGATGAAAAACTGTTTGACAAAATTCTGATTTGAACTATTCCTGAAAATTTTCGAGTCTGTGAAGTTGAAATTTTCCAAATCCAAAAAAAGTGGAAATCTGAAAATTTTTCCAAGTCTAAAAAAGTTTGACAAAATGTTTAAAAGCCAGCGTCACGGAATTTCGTCACGTTTTTCACGAGTTTGATCATCGCAAAAGCACGATTTTGATCCATCCCTCCTTGCTTTTTTCATTTAGTTCGTTACCCATCCATGTTTCTTGACAAAAATGACCAATTTTTACAACGACGTAACACCCCCCCTCCAAATCTGACTTCAATCAAAAGTTGAAAGTTATGAGCGATTAATTGTCGCAAAAGATTTGAAAAAATTAATTTTTCAATGAAAAATTTCAAACATGTTTTTCAACAATTAACCGCTCATAACTTTGAATTGGAATGAAATGGAGGAGTGGGGGTTGCGTAGTTGTAAAGAGCAGACTTTTTTCTTCAAGAAAAATGACTAATAACAGCTTAGACAGAGGAAAACTTTTTTAGTTATGGAGAAAAAAGTAAAAAATTGCCAAATTCTTTGTATGTATTTTCAAAGAATTTGCCCTCTGCAGATTTCCTTATCGAGCTGGAAAAATTGACCAACCCCTATCAAAAAATTCTAGACGAAATTTGCTCTCCGATGCCGCAAAGTATAACTCTCATACCTACGTATTATATTATAGGCTCGAGGTTGAAAATGCCAAGCCAGAACAGAAAAATAATTTTTTTCATTGAGCATAAATCCGCCCCTGGAGTTTGGAGATTAGGCAGACATTATACATTAGGGTGGAGCGCGAAAAAAAACATATCTCGGATTTTGACCAAATTCAAGGGGGTAGTTCATATTTAGTTGGGGAAGAACCGTAGAAAATTTTAGATTCTTAGCTCAATGGTAGGCGGAGCTAGGGGGCCTCAAAGTGGGGTAATTTTCGAAAAAAACGTGGTTTTAGGCCACTTTTGGGGAGTGCCACTTGCATGGCATACCCAGCTCAGCCCCAAAAAGTTGCGATTTGGGTTTTTACACCTCCCCAAACCATTGGCCTCGAAATTGGATACCACTTTTCCTACCCCATCAGGGGGTTAAAAAGTTGCAGTTTGGTGAAAAATCGAGATTTTTGATTTTTAAAAAAATGAAATACCCTTCGCTTGGTACCGAAACCGGGTCTAAATGGCTCCTATTCATCCAAAAAAATTATTTCGATTGCAAAAATTGAAAAGTTTTTATCGCAGTGTGACCAACTTTCGATTTTTATAAAAAAAAAAACTTACATTTCGTAATTATTCATAGGTAGTAAAAATCATTTTTTACATCTTTTTTCTACATAAAATGTCATAAAAGTGAAAAAAAACTTACAATAAAATCGATGGGGTTCAGATAGTTGTCGTATGTACCTAAATACATACATGCAAATCAACATTTTTATTTTTTTCTGTTAAAATGCCAAACTTTATATTTTTGAATGCATTTATGAAAATGAGAAAGAATGAGTTAAAAAATTACCCCAAATCATTTTTTTACCAATTTTTTGAGAAGTTTTTTACCAATTTTTTTTGTCATTAAAAATTGTAGGACCAATCTTTGAAGGAAAAAATTTGAATTTTAAAATGAAATTCAAGACATTACTTTGAAATCATTGGAGCCAAATTTTTAATCAGCGTTCAACTAAACAAAAATTGTTTCGTCTACCATAAAAAAATTAGCGCAAGAGGGAGAGATTAAAAATTTGAAGAATTTTTTTTCGAAAAACCTTCACGAATAACACCTTGCAAAAAATTCAGTTTTTCTTGTGGCTTATACTTGGATATCATATGGATAGGTTTATCTAAAAAGCATTATAAGATGAACCTACATCATCATACAATATGCATGTATCAATCAAAATTTCATTATTAAGCGAATCTCATACGATATTTTATGCATTTTTCAATCTTAATCTACACGGTACGCTGCAATATAGCTATTTTCTCTTTCAAATTTCACACTGGTACGCTCATAACATCGTGTTTTGAATACGAAGTAGGTAGGTATTTCATCTTTGGAAAAATTGATATTACGTATTTTTAAGCCCTTTATTTTTTTATTGTTCGGAGAACAATACGTGATTTATTTGGAATTAAAGAGCAGATTAAAGTAAAAGTTTTCTTGCCACGGTGGTCACGAGTTGATTGTTTATTTAACCCATTAACGGCGTTAATTTCAAGGGGGTTGTTATATTTTGACGGCTACTTAATGCGTTTCAAATGCGGAAAATGAGAAAGTCGAGTTTAATTGATATTTTTGTCGAGAACTTTTGTCAACCTTTTTTGCGACCAAGTTTCCTGTTAGCTCTTCAACGGTAATTAATTTATTTAAGGTGTTGATGTTGCCGGGATCACGCGAAACATTTATTTTGACTTTAAGTTTGTTACGCGGAGGCAATGATTGTCGAGTGGTTTATATTGCACGAGAGGTCAACGCATGATTTTCCAAGCACACGTATCTTTTTTCAAACTCGCAGTGAAAGAGCGTTGGAGTGTTTTCGTTACGAGAAATAATTACGTAGGTACTTGGGGTGATCATACGACTACATTGGGTTCGTCTTACTTAGGGTACACTTTTAATACGTCATTTAGCGATTAATTTAACGAAAGTAAAATAACATCTTTTAATGCGCGTCAAATTTTATAAATAATCTTCAAAACACCCGACTCAATTGTCTTTTATTCCTAACCAGCCTCAAAGTGTAAACAATAAATCACGAACGAGATGGTGCTTATTTTATGATTTGCTCTAGTCATAAACTCAACAACGTGTCGTTTTATCGCCTTTACCGGATTTTATGGATTTTTCACCAGCGTGGTAGTATTTATTTGTTGGGCTTTAATTTTACGACGACTTTAATGGTATTTTTTTAGCTTTAATTATGAATCCTTATGCTTTCGTAGTGTATTATTTTCCTTCGCATTGCGTATATTGAAAAATTAATCGAAAATTTGTTACTTGTTGGTCGTCCTGAGATAGATGGCGAATTTTTTCAGCTCGAAACGTATTTACACGTTGAGTCTCTCTCGTTGATATATTCAAAGCTAAAGGTATAAATACCTTGGTAAGTTTGTTTTTTGTCACAGTTCAATTTCCTGGCTTTGTTTATTATTCATCGAGTTTCTGTTTTCAAAAATAATATCGATCGTCGTATATGTATTTTTTTTTAAACCCACCTAATTAATAATTTTTTTGGCGAATTTTGGACTAGGGTATGGATTATCGAGGTTTTAGAATATTTTAATTTTTTTTACTCATTCTTTTATAAATAATTTTTAATGGAAAGAGAGGGGAAGAGAGAGAATGTCTTGTTAGAGGATGTCAACCCGAGAAATTTAAATATAACCGAGCACCATTTAGAAAAAACTTCAAGTGAACGTGTTGCCTATCTCAGAAATTGAGAGGCAAATGCCCTTTCAATAAAATTTGTAACAAAACCTCATGTTCTTCAAAGAAATTAGTAATACCGGTAGCTCAAAAATCAAACCAAGAGCATAGCTCAGTTTATAGGGATGATTTGTCTTTGAGCAGCGAATTTGAAATTATCCAGTGGTAGTCGGTCCATGTGGTCTAAAACCCACATGACAAAATTTTTAGCTCGATATTTCACCACTAACCCCTTTTGCTGGGTTAAACTTGGATTTTAGCTGAAAATTTTTGTTTTTGGCAGTTTTAAATCGAATTTTTTCAAACTTGCGTGGTTGTAGTATAAAAAGTAATTTATGGAATTTGAAAAAACATTTGAGCACTTTTTCAAAATCAAATATTTCAGCACTTTTTTCCAGTTTTTAGAGGCATTACATCAAATTTGAACGCAGTCAAAATTTGGTCATTTTTCAAAAGTGATTGTTAACCCTCTGAAAAGTAGAAAAAAATGTTGAAATATTTTTTTTCTTGAACGGATGTAATACGAGTTTGACTAATTATCACCAATTTTTTTTTTTTGATTTTTATGTTTTTTTTTGAAATTTTGAAAATTTTAGAACCCATTCGCAGGGTAAAAGTTCAAGTCTGAAGCCCAAAATTATTTCCTCGGTTTTTTGACACTACCCCACAACTTTTTTTTTAGAATCTCCCCTTCAACTTTCGAAAAAAAAATCAAAGACGACCCACCCTAATGTACAACCTCGTAAATTTTTAGAATTTTATATCTTGGTAGGTCACCTTCGAAATGCGAAAAAAACGACCCTCCCCCCTTGAACGAGTCATTTCTGGTCAAATTTTTTTTTGCAATATATCATCAATTATTGCACCTAAATACACCATCAACTTGCATTTACACCAAATTCGTTAATTTTTTCTCTTTTTTCTAATATCCTTTTAAAATACCTGAATGAGGTCATTTTGGGAACCCACAACCTTTTCCAAGATGACATAGGAGCCTATAAATCATATCTAGACTTGTTTCAAGTCGATATCTATACTTATCACATATTGCAATTTCACCAAAATCGAGAAACCTTAGTTAAGTTTTTTTTTGTTTGAACATCTGTTCATGGTTGGCATTTCAATTTTGAATTTAGGGAAAAAATCATCATAACCAAATTTTTTCATTTTGAAATAGAAGTGCTATTCATTCTCACGACTAATTTTTTTTTAGATTTTCTTTCTTCTTAACAGCTTTGGTAGTCCCTTCAATTTTGAAGTTAGGCCATTAACGATTAAAATTGAATTGGTTCAATTTTTGAGATACCTACTACTCATTCTCACGATTACAAATATTGATCGATTAAAATTTTTTTAAACGGACATTTGCTCCATAAATTTCGAAAGTTCGAAAAATGTTTATTCCACTTGGCATCTGTTCATCAGACATCTTGTATTTATTTACTAAAGGAAGCCCGCATTGAGAGAAAATTCGCATACCGGAGACAGACCCACAAGCAAATAAAACCATATATCGTCTCAAAGCACCACAATTTGAATATCACGGTCGTGGGTGAAAAATCAAGCTCCGCGAAATGCACCTTACATCAGCTCGATTACTAATTTGTCGAACAAGGAGCAAAAGCTTATCTGCATGTGCGAAGTTGCAATCAATTTATTAAAGTGCAATATCCAAAAGAAGCTGCGAAACAGTAGAAATTGCATCCCTCGGGGGCTAACATAGTGACATGTTTCTTGTTGATTACGTTTCTCGCTCGGTCTCGCGGGCGTTTTGAATTAAAAACAACGCGAAATATTTTGACGTTTTTTTATTTTTTTTAACCTCATAGACATTGGTAATATGAAAAATACGAGCACGTTTTCGTTTTACCCAAATTTGTTCACCGCTTGAATTTCGGCAATTTTAAAATTGTGATTTAATATTGGAAAAATTGCTCGAGGCCTTGGCTGTCTTAAGGGATCCATAACACGTAGTTCATTAGGAATGTGAATGAAAATTTGTTTACAGAGTTAAATTTTTACCAACTTGATTTAGGTTATTGGAAAAATCTCAGGTGTTGTGTGTTTGGGTATCCAGTTGATTGGCAAAGTGTTTCCAAGTTTTTTCTTCGTATTTTGTTTCGAATGAATTTTACAACGTGTCATATCGATTTTTACACCTTAAGGTATCTATCGGAAATTGTTACTTGTACGTTATGTGCTCGTATAAGTACCTATACGTACGTTGATATAAAGCTCGATTTTTTCCCACTGTAATTTGATTGATATTTCTTTAGTTTTTTCCCCTCGAAAAAAGTTTAACCAAGTTTTAAAGCTGGAGGAAAAATCAAAGTGAATTTTTTGCATTGAAATTACACAAAGCTTAGGTACTTGTGCAAGTCCACCTCCACGTAAATGCTGCCGAATCATATTGAAAATTATTAACGCTAAAATTTAAACCTTTTTCCGCATCGTGAAATTTTGACTTGGAAAAAACTCGTGAAAAAAGTTCCATTCGGTTTTAATCTTTGTTAAAGTGTAGCAGATGGGATTATTTTTAAAAAATATCGCATCTAAATGAGCATCACGTGGAAAATTCGTTTTCTGTTTGGTCAGCTTCGAGGCCAATTTCACCGGTAAACTTTCAAAGTTGACACTAGTAGTCGTAGGGTTCATTTGCGGAGGCATTTTCACCTATAGAATAACTCATTCAAGTTTCAACAACTTTGTCAATAAATGATACTGAATTTAACGTAAAATTATCTCGTGTTTTTCAACTTTTATACTGTGGTATAGGCTGCATTCGGTTTATTTCCAAAATATTTTAAAGAAGGGGCAAGGGAAGTTGGAGGTTGTTGACTGCGTAGGGTGTTCGATTTTTACAATAATGAGAGAACGATTCTGCGATTTGGGGTAAAAATGGCAAACCTGCGAAAAACGACACGAAATTCCGTCATATACTGACTTTTAGACGTTTTGTCAGACTTTTTTGTACTTCGAAAGTTTTCAGATTTCTACCGGCTTTTCGGACTTGGAAAATTTTAAAAGTCGCGTAATATTTTTTCAGACAAACTTCTTGGTTTTGGAAAAGTTCAGAAGTTGCGCTGACTTTTGAACATTTTATTAGGCTATTTTAGATTTTCTGAACTAATTTTTTTTTTCAGTTTTCAAACGATTTTTTTGAACTTGGAACAATTTAGCAATTCTGACTTATTCGATTTTGAAAAATTTTATCAAGTGGTCAGTTGACTTTTGAACCTTCTAAAAATTTAAATTGTTTCAAAATTTGATTTTTAGAGTCTATGGAAATGAAAATGACCAAGAGGGTCCAAAGGGGATTTTTATCTTAAGTTTTTGGAAGTTTAAGCCAACTTGAAAACATCCTTACTTCTCAACTGAAGAGAACAAAATTTTTAGGAAGTTATAGTAAGCACAGAAAAATTTTAAACTGGCAAATTTTTGCAATTTTCAACAATTTTATGAACTAGTTCATAAAATTATTGAAAAAAGTGGTTCTTATTAAGGGGTTCAAATTCCAAACAAGCGGAATTTGAACCCATTTTCTACTTCACAAAATAGTATTTTTATAAAAACGAACAACTTTTCAAAACCCAAAAATTCCGCAATGCTCCTTCCCTCCCCCCTTCCCTTGCTCTATAACTTGCGTATCAATTAATAATATACGAGTATAACCCCAAATTTAAGAATATTTTTGATATGTTTGTAACACAAATTGTGTTGACGTTTTATATTTTGCCTCTTCGGTTACAATACAAAATGCATACCACATTTACCAAGAACTGTTCGCGAAGGACACTTTCTGTCATATCCTTCGTCAATCAAAATAAAGTTGGAGGCGCTCGTCGTGAAGAAAGATGTTGGCACAAATAGGAACATTTCATTTTCATATAGATTTAAATCCATATCCTATGTGTATGACCCTTCTTCGAAGATTATCAACCTTTATTTCAACTGAACAGCGCCTGCTGAAATTTGAATACAGTTTTTAAAATATTAAATATGTAGATACTATTGCTCGAGGTCTCGAGGGAAATATTCTGACAATGTTAGGTACCTACCCTTTTTTTAATTCCTTTCTTCGTGATTTGTTGACGTAAAATCAGGGATCCGGAGCGGAGCGGAGGGAGGAGGGTGGAGGGCCCCCCCTCC
>FIZU01012089.1:0-12413 GCA_900064475.1 Pseudococcus longispinus | reverse complement strand
ACACTGTCGAATCAGAACGAATCATTTCGTTCGATCGAGCAGCGAATTTTCGACAACTCACCCACAGCGACAAATTGCCAATGTAGAATCATGTGTGATTTTTTCATTAAAAATTTCACGTTTGGTGATTTATTTCAATTCCAGTCTGGCAACACTGCTATACTGTCGTTCTATAACCATGTGTCTGTTATCAGTTGTTAGTAGTCGAGAGCAGCAATTTTTTATAGATTTTTCATGTAATAAAAATATCGAAATTCTTGTTCTATACTAAATGATGGATTTTTAGAATCAATTTCACAGTTTAATTATGGCAACGATTCTTTTTGTTTGAAATATTGATGAGCTGCTAACATCCAATAAACATTACCAGAATGGCAAATGTGTCGAAAACTTTATTGGACAGTTCCATTGATCACTGTCGGCAAAGTTTAGAACGAGTGAAACAAACTTCTTCATTGAATGCATTTGTTACTTTGCTAACAGACAACGCGTTGGACAGGGCAAGAGAAAGTGACGAACGTATATTGCATGGTATATTTAGTACGTAATGCTAATTCATGATATATGTTGAAAGTTGGTTTAATATTTATTTTCTCTTTTGTTTTTTAGGTAATCGTAAAAGTAATTTGGATGGACTTACCATCGCAGTGAAGGATAATTTTTGTACGAAAAACGTAAAGACCACTTGCTCATCCAAAATGTTGCAAAACTTTACTGCTCCTTACGATGCTACTGTTATACGTAGATTGAAACAAGCCGGCGCTGTAATATTTGGTAAAACGAATTTAGATGAATTTGCTATGGGGTAACGAACTTCTCGAATTTTTTCCTTCTGACAAAACAGCTTGTATATTTGCTCATTTTTTCAGATCTGGTACTACCGATTCGATCCACGGAGCAACAAAAAATATTTGGGGATCACCTTTGCAGTACAATATTGGTGAATGTCACAATATTGAAAATTTTAAGGAATGGCGAATCGCAGGTGGTAGTTCTGGTGGAAGTGCTGTCGCTGTTGCTACCGGCTCCGTGTTTGCGTAAGTATTGTGGTATGATTTAATGTAAAAATTAAAATATGTACTCGATTTTTTATTTGAAAGTACAGCGCTCTTGGATCTGATACGGGTGGTTCTACGCGAAATCCAGCTTCGTACTGCGGAGTTATCGGATTCAAACCAACTTATGGCGTAGTATCGCGAAATGGACTTATACCGCTAGTAAATTCAATGGATGTACCTGGCATTTTAGCTCGCACTGTGAATGACACAGTTGATGTTTTCAGTAAGTTTTTGAATGTGAGAAATTTTTCTTTTGCCATAAGTCATAATTCTGTGTACATTTTACAGATGTTATTAGCGGACCAGATGAATTGGATTCGACCACAATCGAAGAAAATTTCAAACCAGCTCGGATAAATGACAAATTCGACATTAAAAATGTTAAAATAGCTATTCCGAAAGAATATGAAAATTCTGCGATTACTGCCGAAATTCTTGAAGCTTGGAAATATATCGCTAATATTTTTAAAAATGCTGGAGCCTCTGTGCAAGAGGTAAATATAGTACGAATATTGATTTATATTGTGACAGTTTATTTTTATTTTTGATTAATTTTATAATTTAGGTATCGATGCCGCATACAGAACTTTCAATTGTTACGTATTCGATATTGAACGCATGTGAAGTGGCCAGCAACATGTCTCGGTATTCTGGTTTATTATTTGGTCACCGATCTCAAGCTCGTATATCTACTGATCAAGTTATAGCAGAATCAAGATGTGAAGGATTTGGTTCGGTAGTACGTTCGAGAATTTTAGCTGGAAATTATTTTCTTTTACAACGGTATGAACAAAATTTTATTCATAAATGCCTCTCAAATCATTACACTCGTCATTAATTTTAATATTTTTCGTTAGAAATTATGAAAAATATTTCGTCAAAGCTATGAAGGTTAGAAGACTTATAGCAGATGACTTCAAAAACGTTTGGAACTCCGGATTTCATTTTCTTCTAACTCCAACCACCCTTTCAACAGCTCCTTTATTAAATGATTTCACTAAATTAGATAATAGAAGTCAATGCGCTTTGCAAGATTACTGTACTCAAGCTACAAATATGGCAGGTACGAGAAATATGCTTCTCTTTATTACATTGTATTTTATACAAATCGCTACAAAAATTTTTCTTCAGGTTGTCCAGCAATATCGATTCCAATATATTTATCGAAAGAAGGATTACCGATAAGTCTTCAAATTATTGGAAGAAATTTCGAAGATGATGATTTATTACAATTAGCAAACTGGCTGGAAAACACTGTATCTTTTCCTCATTTAGTTTCATGATGTTGGTAAATTTTGTTCATTTATTATAGATTGTTTGTTTTTTTTTTAAATAAATACCTACTTATTTCTGATTTTACCTACTAATGATACACCTTATCCGAGTTTTGAAATTGTATGAGAATTACCAGGTAAGTTACAACTGAACCAATTAGCTGGAAAAAAATAGGAAATAGTTATTCTATATCAATACAGCATTATGCAGCTGAAAAATTGTTCACCGATGTGATAACAGGTCGCTGTAAATAGAATAAACCGCAAGCAGAAAATTTCACTGATTGTTTTTTCAATTGTAAAACAAATGATTCCAGCTGTTGAAATAAAAGCAAAATTGCTTTTGAAAAAATTACATTTTCGATTACGAAATTATACAAAAAATTAATATATCCACGTACCTTCAAAATATCAGCTGGAGGTACAAGACAGTTCAAATTTTCGCTCAGGATTATGATAGCTTTTTTCGCCTAAAATAAAACTAATTGCTGGTTTATTACTATAATAAATAATTTATTCATTCAACGAAACCTACTTGTACTGTAGTTTCCGACGCAGGTATAACAATCAGCAATAAATGTATATGATGTGTAATAATCCACACCACTTGTAATATCAAGAAGCCGATATCAGCAGATCCGTAAGCAGCAGGATAGAACAAATCCAATAGTAAAAAATAAGGAGTCACGATGATATGCACGCATATGCACAAGACAGAAGTGAGTAATTGCCATCCAAATGCATTATTAACGATTTGTATCGCTTCGCAGAGCGACCAGTGAAGCTCTTGGAACATTTCGAAGGATAAATGTTGTTTCAAACGAAACGGTCTTTTGACTTTGGTGAAATATTTATACGCCAAATTTTCGGCCAAACTGTCGTTAATTTTTTGAAATCTGCTTTTAATACCCCAGGCCATTAGAGCGAATTGCGCTTCGATGGCTATTTCGACGAAAATATACGCGTAGCAAACTGCATACGACCATGAATCTGGCGTTAAACTGAACCAAAAATACGTATCTACGTAAATCAGCAAAACGTGATGAATTAATATACCGCATAATATGAGAGTGAATTTTCTGAAATTCCACTTTGTGCGTAATTCTTCGTCGACATGTTTCAACATCGTAGCAATTTCGTGTATTTTTTTGTAATTTACAGCTGCACCTAAAATTCCACTGGCTATGACGATCATACTGAGGAATAATTCTAAGAACGTTACAACGATGGCTGTTCTAGTTTTCATTCTTACTGATTTTCCTCGAAAAGTACTTTTGTAATCGGATAGCAAAGCATGTAGTCCTACACATATTAGAAAGGTTAAAAACACCACGTTGTAAAGGAAATTCATATAGCTGAATACATATCGTCCATTGACTAATTTCACCGGTGCTACGCCCAAGCACTTACACAGCACAAAAATAAATTTGGAAAACGAATACATGCTAGTCTACACAATAGCACTAAATTTCGAATGGCGAGGAATACTTAGGTTTTTAAGTTATTGTAACGAGATATGGTGTCGCTGGGTTTGAATTTTTAATGCTGAGAAAGAATAACAATTCATAAGTGTCAATCAGCAATTTTTTTACTAGACTAAAAACATTTCAGCCGACGAATTAAAAGTTCCGTTGTTGGTATCATGAATTATAGATTTATTCCAGTTTTTAAAAACGGTTTCTTCGTAATGTAAAATGACACCAGCAGGTAAGTAATTAGTTCAACTGCCTACGTAGGTAGGTACTTCAACGTTCGATATGGTTATATTTTGAATTACGTATCAAATGTAAAATACGTATACAGAAAGAAACAACGCATCTACAATACGATTGTATAATTTGCTATTTTACTGTTACACATATGTAATTATGGTAATGAAAAAATTCATCGAGTGATTTGTGTTAGGATTCGAATTAATGGAAGCAACTATGACAGCGGGAAGAAAGTTTTAAAGCTAATAAAAACTTTACGTTACAACGAATTCATTGATAAGAAAATTTTAAAAATTACGACATCACATCTAAAATCACTAATATACATAGGAACGATAATATAATAATGTTTATATGAACTAATATACCGTATGTACTCGTATTTTTTTTAAATTTGTGACCTTTTTAAAATACTCGTATATAAATTTCAAAATACTATACATTTTGTAAATAAATTTTCTTATTGTTTTACTGAAATAAATAATGAGTCAGAAAAAAAAATCGCCTAATACATGAAAAATAAGTCACCCAAAAGTGAAATGAAATTTATGATAATTTGGAAATTAAGATCGGCAACAACAGAAAAGAGCATTTTCATGATATAAAATTTGAAAAAGGAATCTCAATTAAAATAAATAACAAAAACAAATAAAAATAGGACAACATTTGAAAATCGTTATTACAATATTAAAACTTGAAAAATAAATTAAAACAAAAAACAAAACAAAAAAAAAGTAATTAACTAAATAAAATTATAATCACATTGCCACTTTTCATGTTCTTTTCATCAGAAGCGGAGAAATTATAACAATAATTTAGGTACATGTAAAGAAATCAAGTTAAACGTGACAAAAAAAAAACTCGTATTGAACATCGAACAATATTTCATTAAAAATTAATATTCACTAAAAAAAAAGGTAATGAATAAATCGATAAATTTAATGAAAATTATGATGAAATTGGTAATTTGAACTATCTATAGTGATACCAACAATTTTGAAGAATAACGCAAACCGAAACGATTTTAGTCGATTTACTTTTCATTTATCGATATTCGCAAAGCTTGCTGTAACATTTCCTCTTCCAACTTTAAATTTTTCTCGTGTTCCGTCTGCTCTTTAATCGAAAGAGACAGAGCTGTCAATAATTCTTTATCTTCATTAATAAATGGTACTGTGGTCGGAATCGTAGATTCGGTAGCTATATTAGTAGACGTTTCAGCATTCCCGTAACTCAAGATTAAACTTTCTTCGATGGCCCTAAAATTAGAAATGAAATTAAGTAACGATTTCAGAATCATTCGAACGTAAAAATTCCAAATTACCGTTGAAGTTCTCGTTCTTCATCGTCAGCTGGAATACTAGGTGATCTGGATCTTTGAGCTTGTAATACTTCCCATACGTCCACCTAGTGAATTTATTTCAATAATAAGAGTGAAAAATAGGTAATGCATTGGGAAAATGATGATAAATGGTAAGTTTACTTGATCTCGATCGTATTCAGTATCACCAATGAAGCTGTTCTGTAACGCATACTGAAGTAAATCGTCTTCCTCCTCTAAGCTGCGTTTTCTAAGGTCTAAAACAAATCACAAAATCGAGTAAAACACTGAATTTCATTTTTTTTACATCAATGTAATATTTTCTTACCAATAAATGTATAATGGGAAGGAGGTTCAAAAAGGCTTTCATCAATATCGCACATAACACGGTCTTCATCGCGAATCATGGTCACCCCAGTAACTGGTTTTTCGGCAGCGAATATATTATCGAAAGTTACGCTGGCATTTAGGACATGAAATAAGGGGATTTCTAAAACGGTTTTAAATATACAATTAGGATTAATTTCCAACGGATACAAAGATGGAAGTAATTAAACGAACCAATTTTCACAGGGAATCCAGCTGGAAGTTGCATTTCAATGAAGTCTTTCAATTTAGCGAAATTGGAGCTGGAAGTAGCCATAAGATCTACAATCGGCATTATCTGTTCTTGTAAACTTAAAGGGTAATCTTTGCATAACCATAAGTTGGCCTATTGATCAGAACAGGTATGGTATAATGAAGAAATTAGCAAACGATTATGTCATAAAGAATAATTTACTTTGAATTTTCGTATTTTGGTCGAAAGGTCTTTGAGAACGCCAATATCTCTCCCTTGTAAGTCATATCCTTCGGTAAAATATTCGTGCAAAGTGACATTTCCTTCTGTTTCTGTATTTTCTGAACGCTAAACAATACCAATAAAAATAATTTAGAAAAATTCGTAATCAAGACGTATAAAATTTTAACCACTACCTGATTTTCTTGATGGGCTTCGTCTTCCCTTTCACCAAAACCAAGAATGTTCTGCAAGACGTTGCCATTATTTCGAAATTTCTCTTTATCTTCTGGTTGTAAATGTTCCATTCTTGTCCTGGTAATCAATTCTACATTACTTGCACTAAATACCTTGCAAGGGTATCCATTGATTGATTCAGTTTTATCTTGCCGCCATCCCCAAACTCCGCTTTTACTTCTAAATTTAAAAACATACGATTGTAACAACCTAATAAATCAAGTTAACAATTCCTCTTTCTTTTTACCTTTCAAAACTTATTTTTTCGGTATCAATGTACGACGAAACGATAGGATTGGTCATTCGAGCTTTCAGCGTTTCTGAGCCATCTTTAACTTGGGATACGTCTTCGGGTGCAACAAACGAACGTCTGTCGTAATACACTTTTTGAGTATTATGATCTAATTCGATCATTGTTCCAAAATTATCTGCAAAAAATTGTTTCATAGTTTATACCAACCCTTACTTTAGATACCGGTAACATCATTCAAACGAAAAAACATACCATTGGCTTGAAAGATTAGACTAGAATTGCCCCTCAGCCATTTAAGCTCTTCGAAACCCATCAATGTTGAATCGATTCGAACTTTTGAACCTTGTTTGAAAACTCTGTACGTATCACTTGGACACATTCTGGTTACCAGTGGCACTAGAGAAATTCGATTAGATACGTTTTGTAATCACGAAAGATAATTCGCTCGAAATTACGCTAAATTTGTAACCTACTCCAACTCGTAAATTCCCACTTCATTTCTACGTAAAAATCGGGTGCTTCTTTCAGTTTTAATAAAAGTTGTGGAATGCCTCCAAATTGATTACATTTCCGTTGGTAATTGCGCCTTTCTATAATTAGTTTGATTAATTCTCTGTTCCCTGTCACCGTAGCTTCTTGAACAGCTATCACAATATAATAAAGTAAAAATTAACACGAATTTCTTCGATGGTTGCAGGAAATACGATCAAGTGATGACTTACCCGACCAGCCATTCGTTTCTGTATTAGCATTGGCCCCGTGTTCAAGTAGAACAAGTGCTGAATCAAAATGACTCAAAGTAATCGCCAACATCAGAGGAGTTCTGCCACGAGGATCTTTTTTCTCTATGTCATCCTAAAATAACATTCAACAACGAAATTATATAATATTGAAACATTACAATGAAAGTTGCAATCGAGTACTCATTGATTCAGAAATCATACGAATCAAGAAATAAATACCTTATTTTCGGTAAGATTTTCGTGTAAAGCTTCGGCATTATTACACCACACAAGCGTATGCAAAGGATATTGTTCGGCAATTTCCTCAGTGCTGAGAAGAGCTTTGGAAGCGATTCGAGGCATAATTGCAATCAGGGATGGTACAAAAACGATTTGATTATAACTGAAATTTCAAGTCATTAAACAGATAACGCGCGCATTAGTTATATTTGTGACATTTCACTTGAATTTTCAACCATCAATGATTTCACTCATCGAAAAAAACCAGAGTCGAGCAGTTGGTTTTTTAGAAAAGAAATCAAGTTCTTCGTTATCAATTTTGACAAAAGTTCAAGTAAGATTCGTTTTGATAAAACTCATTGTATTTTTACAAAATAAATAAAATTCTTCATAATGAACGATTATTTTGAACGACGAACCATACTCGAACTCATGATGAGTCAGATGAATTGGCTGCGAACGATTCGCATAAATGAAAGCACAGAAGGAAAGTCAACTTTCGATATCCCTCTTTCCCCTCTGGCGAATCATTTTAAAAATAGGAACGTAATTGCACTTCGGACATTATTATTCGACAATATCATCGCATTCGTCATTCGCTTTGCTCTCTTTGCCACTTTGGCATTTTTCTAATTTTCTATTCGAGTTTTTAAAATTTTCAGACGTATCCTGTGTATAGGAACCTATCAGCTAACGACTTAGTCATTACGCTGATTACACTCATTGTTCAAATGACTCAAGTGTTCATAGAAATAGATAAATTAATGATAATCTCAATTCGCAGCACGTAGATTTACGTATAAAATTACAAAAATGATCTATCATAAATTATCAACTTTCACAAACACACATACTACTACATTATTTATTAGTCATAATTGGTGAGTAATTTTACGGCATAAAAAATAATGATATTACGGTACACAGGCAAGTAGACGGATCCTAAATTCCAAAATGAACTAAAACAGTAAAAAAATAATTCCCGGATGATCGAAAAATATATTTACAAACGTACATACAAACACAGAATCCAAACGCAACAAAAACAAAAATAACAATAGAATAAAACAACCATAACAAAAATATTATTTAAAAAACGAGTATTCGTAACAGTCGATACCTAGCTAAACATGCATAAAATAATTAATAAAAAGCAAAATCGCAGCATAAATAATTTGTTAAAAACCAATTGAAAAATACCATCGACAGCATGATATGCTCATTCAAGTAGAAAAAATAATATTTGAAAAAAAAAATAACACATCAATACCCTTAAAAAATTTTCAAGACAGGAACTGAAAAACTGTAAGTAAATATGAAGAATTCTTCGGTGCAAACTGCAAACTACACAATTATAGTGAATTTTGGTAAAGTTTATAATAGGTAACAATACACAACAAGGATTGGAAAGTTTGCACTTGAGTGGAATGTACACGTATAAATAAAAATACTTTTTGAAATACATAATACACATATGTATCGTATCATTCATTTGAGGAAATTTGCTAACACACGATCAAAACTCAAAAGTAATAATAAAACGTGCGTACATCTTCATTAATCAACCAATGATAAAATTGATTTTTTTTCGTACATAAATAAACCGACATTTCTCAAATAATAGGAAGTATTCTCCTATTGCTCGAATGTGCCAGGTAAACATCTCCAGAGATATTTAAATTGACACACCCATATCCAAACACCATTAACTAATACCAAAAACGGTTGTCTAAATTGTAGAAAAATTATTGACATGGAAATGTTACATTCATTAGATCCCTGAAAAACATTGTGAATAAATCTCACAATCTTGAGTAGCAACTATTGTCGATCAAATTGTAGTACGGTTGATTTTAAAAGCAGCCTTCTATAAATACAAGTGAAATCGCAAATGTGATAAGAAAGAACCTGACAAATATGAAATAATATTCCATTTAAAAAGGAATCTTGGTTTCATCAAAAAGATCGAAGAAAATAGGAATTCTAATGAGTTTAAGTAGATGTACTAAAATTTATATTCTCGTACACCTACGTATGGCTTTTGTCACCAATCCATAGGTACTCTGGTGCCGGAAGTTTCTTCGACAGTAAAAC
Source organism: Pseudococcus longispinus (assembly GCA_900064475.1). NCBI lineage: Eukaryota > Metazoa > Arthropoda > Insecta > Hemiptera > Pseudococcidae > Pseudococcus > Pseudococcus longispinus. The sequence continues at coordinate 2,724 of FIZU01012089.1, read as the reverse complement.
ATTCCGACATACCTAAAACACTATCAGAGTTTTTGGTGAAATATAACAGTCTATAATTTCCAGGCGCCCGGATAGCTGTATCTGGAAAGGTAACTACATATGATGTAGAAGGGTGATTAATGGCAGAACTGGTAGAAACTACGCTTTCCCTTTCGCACATAGTGTCATTGGATGGATTTTCATTATTACCAATTGGCAGAAACACATAGGTCACGTATTCATCCAAACCAGTGAAATTATCCTGAATTTGGAAAACATTCGTGAGTACAAAAAAATCACAACAGGGTATCATTCGATAAATTGAATCTTACTTTAAATACACCTATCCAATCCCAATCGGACGGAATGACATCGGTTTCCATTGTTACAACGGCTTTATTTTCACTATCAATTACCCAATTATCTACTGGCTTAAGTTCAACTTGTCTTTCGGTGTGATTACTGAATACCTGAAACAACATAAATTCTTCAAGTAACATCAAATGTAGCAATATAAAATTTACACTCTTTAAAATTGGTTCGGTATTACTTCACAAGTCGAACATTGTAATTGTAACGCGAAAAAATTATTAAACGAGTTTTTAAAGTTGATTAGAACAAGTTTTCGGCTCTAACGCAATAATCATAATACTTTATTACAACAATCGTCCAACAGGTAAATTTACCTTCATCGTAATTTCGCTAGCAACCGGTTTATGATCACTGAGTAAATACTGATCATAACTTTTGTAGCTTATTTGTTTTACGTCGAGTGTGATATTTTCGTATGCGAATTTATTCACTCTGTATAGAATTCGATCAGTCCACGCGGGTCTTCGTCTGCATTCAAAATGAAAATCAATTAATAACAGAGTAAAATTGATGCGCCGAAAATGATGAAAATACCAACTTTGGATCGTATGCTTGAGAATGAAAATTGTACTTATATGTTGGCTGAAACGTTGGCTCATTTTCGATCAATTCGCTAAACGCTTCTCCGCTAGCCATAACTTGTCTCAACTGATCGTAATCCAATAAAGATGCTATTTGGCTACTTTCGATTTTCTTAATTATCACATTAGCAGGTAAATTGATTTCATCATTTAATCGAAAATTCAAATCGCCGAACCAAAAAACATAACTGTTGAAAAATAATAAGCGTTATTAAATTTTTTTCAGTTCGAATAATTTGTAACCTTGCCACTGGTTAATTACTTACTCGTGAAACAATATTGTAGTTGTGTCCTTAACTGTGAATTTTTGTCCTTGTAAAATAGTATTGTAATCGTCTATTCTTTCCTTGACGAAATTATCATGGGGCGCCAAATGACAATTCACGAAACAAACCGAGCAGCCGTAAATTTGAAGACGAGTTGTAACCGCTCCTTTATTACCCTTTAAAGTAAAAATTTTCCAAATTAATGTTTGAAAAAATTACTTAATTAGAGCTTGAAAAAGAAATTCCATACCCAGAATCCCATTAAACCAGTTCTTGTCTGTTCGGTGTAAATATCTCGCAAATGAATTACGTGTTTTCTTAAGCAAAATATATTCAGTAGTAATCCAACTAATCTGCTTGTCTTAATCTTCACGTAATCGTAAGGTGCTAATGCCGTCCTAAAAAGGCAAAAAATCAAATCAATAATCATCGATTTAAAATATCAAACTAAGAAGTAAATATTCACCAATCACAATTGCTTGTTTATTGTTTACCAAGTGAAAGAAAGAATAAAATAGGTCGAATGAACGTCACAATGACTGTGAAATTTTCAACTTACTTGAAAGCGTTAGTCCACGGATCATTGAAGAATGCATCCATTACAAAATTTTGAGGCTGTGATTTCACTTCTTGTAATCTGGAATTAGAATTTAATATTCAATTCGAGCACCATCATCGTTGCATTTCTTTTCGAAATTCTTACCCAATAATGTAGAAATCTGGAAGACTGTCTTTATTTTTGAACTTTTTAATATCCAGCAAGTCCAGCATATTTTCATCTGGTGAACGAGTGGCAACGTTCCATGTAATAATATATATTCTGTAAACATTATTACAAATTTTCAGTCAGTAGAATACTCTTATCAATCATGACAAAATGACAAAATCCAACAGCAATTTGATAGCTTATCAGTGTGAAAGATTTATAATATATTTATATATTTCGATGACAATTCGGAAGTTTAATTTCGCATGTAGAGAAAGTTACATATTCAAAGATAGGAAAAGAGAAATGGGAAATTGCGAATATTACCTTAAAGTATCCATTGATATAATGAAATGGTAACCAAAAAAATTCACAATCACTGATAACGAAAATTACTGAATAACATTGATAATTATACAATAGAGTAATTATTTATCGCTAATTTGAACGAGTCGATTTCAAATTATCATTCTAAAAAACACAAAATGACTACGATTTCATGAATTCTACGGCAATTTCTCGACTCATCGATGCAAAACAAAACATCTGTTTTACTGAACACAACTCCCATTTAATTTTATCGAAGTACAAAATACGGTTCTCTAATAAACTGGTAAATGTGCAGGAATTTTTCGGTAGTCTTCGTACGTCTTCGTGTTATTGGTTCGTTGAATGATGGTTTTTGTTTAAAAACTCGAAAATTTTTCAATTTTTTATCTGCTCAAAAATGAACGAATGAAGATGAAATGAAGAATGATTAGTGGTCTGGTGAATGCCTCGTCTTCGCATCAAATGCCATTGATGGGGGGGGGGGGGAAAA
>FIZU01012076.1:0-11314 GCA_900064475.1 Pseudococcus longispinus | reverse complement strand
AAAACTAGATGGAAAATACATATCATCGATACTCCTGACCTAAGAATAAATTCAACATGAAAAAAAATTACTGAACATCGATACCACGGGTCTAAAAATATATGAAAATTACTTAACATCGATACCACTGACCTGAAAATAGATTTGAAATTAGAAAAAATTACTGAACATTGATACCACGGGTCTAAAACTAGATGAAAATTACTTAACATCGATACCACTGACCTGAAAATAGATTTGAGATTAGAAAAAATTACTGAACATTGATACCACGGGTCTAAAACTAGATGAAAATTACTTAACATCGATACCACTGACCTGAAAATAGATTTGAAATTAGAAAAAATTACTGAACATTGATACCACGGGTCTAAAACTAGATGAAAATTACTTAACATCGATACCACTGACCTGAAAATAGATTTGAAATTAGAAAAAATTACTGAACATTGATACCACGGGTCTAAAACTAGATGAAAATTACTTAACATCGATACCACTGATCTAAGAATAAACTTGAAATGGAAAAATTACTGAACATCGATACCACTGACCTAAAAATAGATTTGAGATTGAGAAAAAATTACTGAACATCGATGCAGGAGACCTAAAACTAGATGGAAAATACATATCATCGATACTCCTGACCTAAGAATAAATTCAACATGAAAAAAAATTACTGAACATCGATACCACGGGCCTAAAAATATATGAAAATTACTTAACATCGATACCACTGACCTGAAAATAGATTTGAGATTAGAAAAAATTACTGAACATTGATACCACGGGTCTAAAACTAGATGAAAATTACTTAACATCGATACCACTGACCTGAAAATAGATTTGAGATTAGAAAAAATTACTGAACATTGATACCACGGGTCTAAAACTAGATGAAAATTACTTAACATCGATACCACTGACCTGAAAATAGATTTGAAATTAGAAAAAATTACTGAACATTGGTACTAAGGGTCTAAAACTCGATGAAAATTACTTAACATCGATACCACTGATCTAAGAATAAACTTGAAATGGAAAAATTACTGAACATCGATACCCCTGACCTAAAAATAGATTTGAGATCGAGAAAAAAATTACTGAACATCGATGCAGGAGACCTAAAACTAAATGGAAAATACATATCATCGATACTCCTGACCTAAGAATAAATTCAAGTTGAAAGAAAAATTACTGAACATCGATACCACGGGCCTAAAAATATATGAAAAATATTTACTGAACATTGATATCGCTGGCCTAAAACTAAATGAAAAATACTTACCATCCATACCCCTGACCTAAGAATAGGTTTGAAAAAAAATTCTGCTTTCTAAAATATTGGTTGTTACATAAAAAAATAATTTTAAAAAACGCCTTAAAGGGTATGCAGCCAAACATACATCGGTGCAGGAGTTGCATAATCACAGGTTGAAAACTTGCCCCGAAACTCAAGTCTTGATGACGTCATGCGAACGGTGAGAAAGAGATTAATTTTAGAGCAATTTTTCAAACCGTGGTTATGCAACTCCTGCACCGATGTAAGTTTGGCTGCATACTCTTTAAGGCGTTTTTATAACATTTTTTCATGTTTTTAATTTTTATCACGTTTTAATTATTTTTTCACTCTAAATGACCGTACAAAGTGTCAATACCATGGTTTTTTGATGCGAGGAATCCAATGGCGCTATTATTTTTACGATTTAATTAATAATTACTGCTGAAATGGGCATTAATGACGTAAATTTCATCATCAAAAATAGTCTATTCGGCACATATATTGAAAATCGTGACCTATGGAGCTGAAACTGGCGTACCTGCATAGATTTGACGTCGCTGATCACGAATATGTCCTCGGTTTCGCGGTTTGAGCATTATTTTGCGAGATACCAGAGTAAAAGAAAATTTTTCAAGGGTGAAATTTTTTTTGACCGATATCAACGTGTGAGGTGTCTAGAAGGGGGTATTCGACCACGACGAGTTCATCGGTGCCATTAGTTTTGCCGTAGCTAGCTTAGTTGCAGAGAAAATCGCGATTTTCCGAAATTTTGAAAATTCCAAAAAACTACCGTAACTTTGCGAATTTGCAACCGATCGCAAAAGCAATTGCAAATTCGGATTCAGCGTGTTCGAATACCTCCTCCTAGACCCTTCAAACTCCCGTTTTCGACGATATTTCAAAAACGTCAAAAAAAGGCCTGTAGGCCACTTTTTTCAAAAATCTCGTCCCAGAGGGCTGAAACCGGTGTAGTCGAATAGATTTGATGTCGCTGATCAACAAATATGCCCTGGGTTTCGCGATTTGGGCATTATTTCCTCAGATATTGGAATTTTCATTTTTATTATTTGGTGTTATTTAAATTGCCTATCGCCAGTATCCAAGGCGAAATAAAAATATGTTAATTTGACGAGTTTTCGAATTTTTTATGTCGTTTTCCACTAATTCGATATCACTGATCTCGAAAATTTTGTCAATTAACACTCGTTGTTTTACTGAAAACTGTATAACGAGATTTACGATGCAATCATTAGTTCGCGAAATACCAACTTAGTTTTGTTTTTCATTTTTTTTTTAAATCTGGCATTATTTATCTTCGAAAATATTTTCTCCTCGCACAAATTGAATTTTCGAAGTAAAAATGAGCGGTAACTCGTGAATTTGAATTTTTTTTTTTTTGCAATGCAACCAACATTAAGAAAATAAAAATTGACAACCATTAATGAGACTTGTGAAAAACATACTGGTGTGATTGAAGTGGCAAAAAGAAGTATAAACGAGGTTGTAAAATTTGAATCTGTGATAATAATGTTTTCGAAATTAAGAAGTACTCTTCACGTTACATTGTTTGGCGTGTAGGTAAGCGTAAGTCGGTAATTAAATATCGCAGAACCTGAAATAGTGATAATTTTTTTTATTTACCATAACTTCACAACTCATTTAGCTGTCTTCAGAATTGAAGAATAAAATATAATAAAAAAATACATGTATATATATATATAGAATTGGACAATATGGCTATATAAAATAATATTTCCGAAGTGGAAGATAACTACGTTGATGATTTTTTTGTTACTTCACAAAGGATCGTAAGTTCCGTCGGTACCAAAACTATAACAGCATGCAACACGAACACGGCTCTGTAAAACAAAGAACAAATTATATATGCGAGTAGGTCTTGGTTATGGGTACAGTTTTTTAAAAATTTTACTCCCTTCTTCGCTTTGGGCTGAAACAGTGGAAATGAGTACAGCTTCGTTTTGCCAAAATTATTCCAAGACACGAGTAGGTAGGTACTAATCAGTCCATGAACTCGTACTGACTATATTGTGACCAATCTAGATGTGTTATGTTGCTCGAACAATCCTGTAAAATGAATACTATTAATTGAAAAAATTTACACAAGTTCAAAAATGATGAGCTTCCTTTTGACATGGATTTCAGAGATCTCGCGCACTTTCAGACATTTTTTCAGACTATTTTGAACTTTCTGAGGTTGAACATTTTCTTAAATTTCAAAAGACTTTGTGGATTCCAAAAATGTCAGAAATTATAAATTTTTCGACTTTGATAAATTTTATAAAATGACCATTTGATTTTTGAACTTGAAAAAATTTAGATCATTTCAAAATTTGACTTCATGAAATTTTACAAGACACGATTCATCAAATCAATGTAATAATAATGGACTTATCAAATATTTTTACTATAGGTAACAAATGAATTGATTTTTTTAATTTTTTATATTTTTATTCAAAGTTTAAACTTTAAATAAAAATTACTCGATTATTCAATACATCGATTAATAATCTCTGTATTAAGAACATAGAGCAAAAACCTTTTTGCAATGAGCATTTTGCTCATGGCTTGTTTTTTGTCAACTTCTGTGCATTGGAGATGAAAAGAAAATATACACCTAGGAAGCTGAAATTATGGCATTAGATAGATTCGAGGTCGCTGATAACGAATATGCACTCAGATTCAAGATTTGTGCATTATTTCCGGACCCGTTCGATTAGGGATTGGGGTCAAAAAAAAAAAAAAAAAAAAAAGGTACCTAGTGGACTTTTTGTTATCATAATTTGGTGTTAATTAACATGCAATATCACTCCAAATAATACACGAATCTCAAATCCGAGTGCATATTTGTGATCAGCGACCTCGAATCTATCTAGTACCAAAATTTCAGCTTCCTAGGTGCATACTTCGGTGGGCCTTTTTTTTTTTTATCAACATAAGTGCTTTGGAGACTGAGGAAAAAACAAAGCTCCATTTAAAATCCATGTCAAATCCATGTTAATGCAGAAATGAAAACAAAATCCATGTCGAATCCATGTCAATATAGAGATTAAAACTGAATCCATGTTGAATCAGTGCCGAATCCATGTTATAGCCGAGAAGAGAGCAAAACTCAATTTAAAATCCATGTCAAATCCGTGTTAATACATGGATGAAAATGTTGAATCAATGTTAATGTACAGACAAGAACTGAGTCCACGTTGAATCCATGTCGAATTCATGTTAGTGCCCGGGCGAAAACAGAATTTATGTCAAAATCATGTTAATGTACAGATGCAAACAGAATCCATGTTGAATCTGTGTCGAAATCCATGTTAATGCATAGACAAACAACAAAATCTATGTCAAAATCAATGTTAATACGTAGATCAACAACAAAAATTCATGTTGAAATTCATGTTACTGCAGAGACAAAACCCAAATTCATGTCGAATCCACGATAATACATAGAAGAAAACAAAATTCATGTCGAATCCATGTCAATATAGAGATTAAAACTGAATCCATGTTGAATCAATGCCGAATCCATGTTATATCCGAGAAGAGAGCAAAACTCAATTTAAAATCCATATCAAATCCGTGTTAATACATGGATGAAAATGTTGAATCAATGTTAATGTACAGACAAGAACTGAGTCCACGTTGAATCCATGTCGAATTTTTGTTAGTGCCCGGGCGAAAACAGAATTTACGTCAAAATCATGTTAATGTACAAATGCAAACAGAATCCATGTCGAATCTGTGTTGAAATCCATGTTAATGCATAGGCAAACAACAAAATATACGTCAAAATCAATGTTAATACGTAGATAAACAACACAAATTCATGTTGAAATCCATGTTACTGCAGAGACAAAACCCAAATTCATGTCGAATCCACGATAATACGTAGAAGAAAACCAAATTCATGTCGAAATCCATGTTAATGCGCAGAAGAGAACATAATCCATGTCAGAATCCATGTTAATGTACAGATAAAAACCAAATCCATATTAATGTATAGCCGAAAACAAAATCCATGTTCATGTATAGACGAAAACAAAATCCATGTCGAATCTACGTTGAAATCTATGTTAATGTACACAGAAGCGAACAAAATTCGTGTCGAAATCCATGTTAATACATAGTCAAATACGAAATCCATGTCAAAATTCATGTTAATGCGCAGACGAAAACCGAATCCGTGTCGAAACTCAACCGAATCCATATTTTTAGACTATTTCAGGTTTTCTGGGCCCTTGGCATAGGAAAGCGCAGCAACTTGGCCAAATTAATGAGTATGTCGACCCGGATTGCTCATCTTTGGTTCCTTCAGTGTGTTAGAACCGTGTCAATTGACACCTTGACAAAAGTCGACGATGTGTAAGAACAGTGTCATACACTCATCTTTTGTGTACTTGGTATTTTTTTTACACAATTTGCATGCTGAATCAGAAAAATTGGAAAAAAGTTCATCAGAATTGAAAATGTTCAATTTTCTGACCTTCTCTCTTCAACAATGCCAACTTCAATTTGCTCCTAAATTCGAATTAAGAAGTTATAAATCAAGAGAAGCCAGTATAATGGACAGAAACGCTTGTTGATTCTCACAAAAGCTCATTTTCAACTAAGCCCAAAAAGTGCTCAAAATTTTTACACGTATTTAAAAACACCTATTTTCGGAAAAAAGTAATCTAAAAAATTGGTATTCTATATCTACTCATTTACGTCAACCGTATCAAGTTTCAAACTTCAGTTATTATTATCCACTTTTTTACTACTAGCTAACCCATTAATCCTTCGATTTGATGAGTTATTATACTTATTTTGTCAACTATAGTTGAACAATTTATGGCAAGATAAGGATGGTTTATGGCCACTATTGAGAAAGAAATTTGAAAAAATTGGGAATGAAAATACATTTAAAACATGATTTCTCACAATTGAAACAACAAAAGTGATGATAAATACATTAACAGACTACTCACTTGCGTAAGGATTCTGAGACGTTGTTTTTTGGCAAGTTCAGAAAATACATGAAATAAAATTCTTGAAAATCTATTCTAAAGGGTATCAAGTCGGAAGCTTTTTGAAACCTACACAAACAAGCACATGTATAAAAGTATAAATTTACATTAATTTAAAAAAAATTAAATTAAAAGTAATGGGTAGGTACTAAGAAAATACTAAATAGACATCAAATCGGGTAAACAGAATAAAACCTGAATCGACTCCTCGTATCTATCTATCCATAAATCGAGTCAATTTTTTTTCGTTTTAGTTTACAGTTGAAGGACAGACAGTGAAAAAATGTTGACTGGCTCTTATCAAATTCACAATACGATGCAATTTCACCATACTGTTGCAGTCGTGTTAGTGAATTCTTTATTCGATAACAAGCTGTTGGACATGAAATATGATAGTTATTATGACAAATGTACTAAACCTTGAGAGATAAAAAAAAGTGACCGACAAACAACCAAAACCGCTAATACCTATACAAAGTTCCTTCGTTTTTATGGAACATTCCTTGGTTGGCCATTAAGTGTACACTTTATACGCATATTGAATAAAAAAGCTCATTTCCAATTCGTAACAGTAAAAGTGTGAATCTAGTGATGAATATTTTACCAAAATGTGGAATTCCAAAAAGATACGTAATTGTGTTCATGATATTCATGGCCTACTCCAACATGACAATTTTGCATACAAATCTATCAATGGCTGTGGTGGATATGACCACGATCAAAAACGTAACCAGGCAAGGAGAACAAGGAAACTGGTATGAGTTGGTAAGTCATCTCTCACTATAATGCGCGAGTTGATTGAAATGAAATGTTCTACTCGTATCAACGAGGTGTGTGTCTAAAAAAAAATCATAAACCGTGTTTTTTCTCGACGAATTCAAACGAATATGGTCAATTTTGTATTTTCTACAACTTTTGTCTTGAAGTTTTTCAGCGTATTGTGATTTTTCGGGACACCTGGTTGAAAAAATTATCTGAATTGACTATACGAAGAAAAGTGTCGAATAAAAGTTGTAGATCAATAAGAATTGATAACTATTTCTTTCAGAAATTTTTTTCTACTCAACATGGAAAATCAGCTATTCATTATGATAAAAGTAGGGTCAATAAACTTTTCAATTTCTCGAAGAATAACATCTCCCAAATGATAAAAAAAATTGTTGGACAAAAAATAGTAAATTTGAACTTCTCTACAACTTTTGTTTCAAATTATTTTCTGTATCATGATTTTTTTGTCAGCCTAATTTTTTTTTTTGAGACACCCCGGTGAAAAAATTAGCTGAATTGACGATACTAAAAAAAAGTTTGAAACAAAAGTTGTACAGCATTAAAAATTTATAATTTTTTATCATCAATTTTTTTTTCTTTCCAGCATTAAGGAGCAGCTATTCTGCTTAAAAGAAAGAAATACATCTACATTTTTTGATGAACTATCGATAACTGATTGGCAACCACTGAACCGATTTCAAAAATGTATGTCGGTCCAAACCCACAAAAAAATGTATGTCTCAAAACAAAACAAAAAAACAGAATTGACTTGAACTGTTTATAAATCAAATTAAAATACCACCCTCCCAAAAACTGACATTTTGTGATTTTTTGGACACCCTATAAATAGGACAAAAAATTTTTGCGCCATCATCAAAAGCGCCAGTAATGAGAAATCCAATTTCGTCCGAATCAACTCATTACCCTCAGATGAAAAATGATAATAACCCGCATAGCCAAGAACTTTCTCCATGTAATTGCTTCAGAAAGCAGCATTCGACTGGACCTCTGAACAAAAAGGCCTCATACTGAGCTCTTATTCTTACGGCAGATTACTCAGTCCAATAGGAGGCATATTGGCGCATAAATTAGGAGGCAGTACCATCTGCAGCATTGGGAATCTCGCTATGGCAGTCATCACTCTGTTATCTCCTGTCATCTTATCCCTCGGCTTCGATTTATTTTTAATCATGTACCTGGTATTCGGAGCGTTTGAGGTAAGATTCTAGGTAAATTCGATGATCAGCAACCAATTACTTAATTTAATTGAAGGAATTCCATACAGTCACTCATTCTACCCGGAGTATCTGAAATCATCGCTCGTTGGGCCCCGAATGACGAACGCTTCCGGTTTGTGGCATTCGGAGAAGTTGGCTTCTTCTTTGGTTCCATCGCATCGTTCGCGCTTTCTGGACTTTTGCTGGAGAAATACAATTGGCAGACGTTGTTTTACTGCAGCGGTGAGTCAGACTGGTACTTGCCCGGTTTGTCGGAAAATCAACTTGTTTCAAAGCTCCGTTGTAGGGTTGTTCTCATTCGCATGGTTTTGGATTTGGTTACTTATCGTCAACAATGATCCATCAGAAGATAAAAACATGAGTAAATCCGAACGAAAATGTATACAAGAGAATCAGGACTTTACACGTACAGAAGGAAAGGTAATCAATGAGTATCACCTGGAGGATGATTTCATGGCATCAAAATTTTAATATTTCCTACATCTCCCTCAAGTTGGTTTATCCCTGGAGACAAATCGCAACATTTATGCCTCTGTGGGTCGGTTCACTAGCAGAGTTCGCCATCATATGTGGCTTGACATTCACATCTGTCAACTTACCGCAGTACATCAAAGGTACTGCACGAATATGATAAATTGATTGCATTATTTCTACATCCAAAATCATTCCAGATACCTCGAATTTGAGAATATCTCAAATTGGATTCATTTCTACAATTCCGCAAATCTGCGCTCTGATCTCAATGCCTGTCAGTGGCTGCTTCGCTGATTACATCAGATCACTGGGAAAATTTTCCAAAACCAATGTTTGTCTGCTTGATGATTAAACTCAGTGATTCCATACACTTTTTGGGAGTTTCTAACTAGTGCATTTATACTGCTTGTTCAACAGCTGCACAAACTTTTCGCCAGTATTAGTTTATTCAGTGCTGCAATTTTCTATGCTATCGTAGTCGTCAGTCCAAACTTTGTAGCGGATATTGTGGCTCTATCGCTGTACCAGTTCTTTTGCACTTTGCTTTTGGTTGACATAACGTAAGTGGAAGAACTTCAACTTTTTCAGAAATTCATTCCAGTGATTTTATGCCTTCATTTAAACGTTAACATTTAAATTCGACTTTTTCTCTCCAAGGGTTTTGTTTCTGGATATTTCACCAACATACACAGCTTTCCTCATGTCTATTGTGAACACGTTCGCCATTACGTCTGGTTTTATCATCCCATCTATGGTAGAATTCATCGTTACATCTCATGTAAGTGCAAAGCGGACGAAAATAATAGTAAGGTACCATATGCTTAATTTTTTTATTATTCCAGAGTCTTTCTCAGTGGAACACGTGTTTCATAATATTTAGCGGGATGTACTTTTCTGTAGGATTACTCTATTTGAAATTTGTTTCTGCTGAGCAACCTACTTGGGCTGAAATCGAATCAGAGGTGGATCAAAATAATGTAGTAAAATGAAACACCCAGTCACCAATAAAATAATACTTGACATTGTGAAATAAAGTTCCGAAATTAAAATTTTTATATTTCCATCTGGTTCTATTTCTGAAAAACAATAGGTCGCGGTAGTACCATAATCAGGTTTTTCTCGAGGAAGGAATGAAACATCAATATGACTGTAGTGGTGACATCACAGAACTAGAAAAAAAGGTTCGATTGAGGAAATACGAGAAATAAGATAATCACCCCCTTTGCCCTTGCCCTGCCTTTCTTAGTAGATCGTGGATACTGATCCATGTATTTGTATTTGTAAAACGATTCATCAAGTTATTGAACAAAGGCTGCCAATGAGTCATGCCATTGAAGTACTGTAGGCGTACGGATTGTTTTTTATTTTTCATTTTGCCACATGCTGTTTTATATCAAAAAACAATGGTTTCTAGTAATTTTTTTTACAAAGTAATAACCTTGGAAGATAAAAAATCACAGCAAAATGGCCTAAAAACGACTCGTTGAACACAATGAAATGTATGTTCCTTTCGATGGCATATTCTATTTCTCAGTTAACCCATAAGTAGGTTGAAACTATCGAGTGTAATCTTTATGGATGTTAAACCAAACAAATGTGAGAATTGAAAATGATATTTTGGCAAAACGTGATCTCTTTTTACATGTATTTTTATACAAGACATTTTGTATAAGTTTAATTTGGCATATTAGCAGATTTTCTCTTTAGCTAGGAATGGTATTTTTTTCGTGATGATGAACATACTACCCAAATGCAGCATTCCGAAGAGATGCGTCATCGTATTCATGATATTCATGGCATATTCCAACATAACCATTTTACATACGAATCTATCCATGGCGGTAATAGATATGACCACAATCAAAAACATATCCAGCCAAGGCAATTCTTACGAATTGGTAAGCACATACTGAATGTCTTAACTTGAGAATACTGTATTTCCATTCTGAAACTGCAGAACTTTCATCTAGTGTATTGCTTTAGAAAGCCGAATTCAACTGGACTTCCGAACAAAAAGGTTTTATATTGGCATCTTACTCGTACGGTCGCTTATTCAGCCCCATCGGAGGAGTATTAGCCAACAAACTCGGTGGAAGTACTGCGGGGGCCGTGGCCCCTCGCGCGCGTTAAATAATGAGATGAGGCGAGTTTGATGAGAGATGTGTATATTTCGAAGTAAATAGACCGACTAAAAACTAAACAAATGTATAGTACCGAATACCTCGTATGTGTCGACAAGAACGTAGGATGCGAAGGAAGACTGGTTTCAGGGTGACGACGAGAGGGATGGTTTTTAGGAGAATAGGCGACAGTCGAAAATAGAGACGAAGGTATGTGGTCAAACACAATACGAGGCATGACGAATTGACGAATGCGAGCGAGAGCACCGCAGTACTCCCCCCTTAATGAACACGTTAAAATAATATTACATCATTATTAATAATAAAATACAAAAGAAGACTTGAAACGTTGCGAACAGATTGGCTAAGACTAATAATTCGATAAAAAGAGAGAAAAAAGAAACAAGT
>FIZU01012057.1:0-12765 GCA_900064475.1 Pseudococcus longispinus | reverse complement strand
TTTTTTATTTTATAAAATATTTCTATTCTAAGCAATTCGACTCTTTCTCCTTTAATACGACATTCGTACCATTTTTTCAATGTCTTCGAATCAAACCGTCCGAAGGACGGGTACCCGGCTAGTCACTTGATAAAGTCAAAAATTGGGAATTTTGGATTCACCCCTCTCCCCACTCTAGTGAGACATCTTTTGGATTAAGGGTCAAAATAAACCTTTAAATTAATTCAGAGGCTTTGAAAACCTGAAGCAGGTCGAAATGTTTGGAAAAAAGTAGGGAAAAACCGAATTGGCATCACTGTTTTGGTTCCAGTTTCAATTTTCCATTGGGCTACAGAACTCTTTGACATTTTTCATACAAGTCTGAGTCATTTTTGGCTCAAAATATGCAAGGGGACAATCACCTCAATAATTCTAAAAATAGAAACTTTAGCATTTTCAAAATATAAAGTAAGCAATTTTAAAGTAATTTTATAAGGTTGGCGGTTCATTCTACCGACAAAATAAGTTTTTATACAAAAGTTGGAAAATTTCACGAAAATTGCAAATATGTGTAGAAGTTCATCGTACCTTCAGTGAAAAAAGAAGATATCGAGAATTGAAAACAATCAAGCGTGATTTCCACGTGAACAGCAAAAATTGAGAAAAAACTCGACGATACGTATTTGAAAACTCTTAATAAACATTTCGACTTTCATTAAATTTCAAATATTGGAATATTTTTCTCTCTTAACGCGTATGCATTAATTACCGCATTTAATAACACATCAGGGGTTCCTAAATTTGACGTCGCTTTGGATTTGCGAGTTGATTGGGGAACTATTCACCTGGGTCGACGTTGTACCAACGCATCGTTTCGTGTACCCTTCCGAGGCAATTCTTTATTCCGCCATTTGAATAGAAATGAAGTAAAAATATATAAATGGCTCGGGAGAGTCACCACGTTTTGTCGTAAAATTTTGACATAAATATAATAAACGCGTTAGCCGAAAAATACTACCATTTGTCACGATATCGGGCTCGTGTTTTTTTTTTTACAAAAGCTCACGATTCCAGGGGTAAAAGCACACCACTGGAGGGAACCCCAACCGCTAAATTCTTCCATAAACAAACCTCTCAGTAATTCTATTGATTGGTGAAAATTCTCAGTTATTTTTTTCCTCGACATCTTCGTCGTACTGTCATGTCGTCGCCGCAGATTAAGGTGCGAGTATTTCCCGACAGTTATATATCGTTCCGGGAGCTTTTTGCTAACGCGTTTGGCGAAACTTTTAAGACGAATCAATTTCTCAGTCGAGATACGTTTTTCACCTTTGACGCGTAAATCTTCCGCTTGTTTGCTCGTTTAATTATAGCCGGCTCCTCGTGCAACGTCGTCTTGTCATTTCCAGCAATCGCAAACAACGTAATCGAGATTTTTCCAGCGAGCACTTTATAGAAATTGTAATCTTTGCTTTTCCAGTATGACGACGACGACAATGCGAAATGTAAACGTTTACGTTCAGTTCTTCCATTCAATCACAATGAACCGGAAATAACATGCTATCGGTTTAAATAACTTTGGCCCATCGCGACATCGATATGTACCTTCATTGTTCGTCGTGAAATTAATCTGTCGTTTGTTTTCCACTGGTTGAGAATTTTTATTTAAACATCTCGCGCTCGATACAATTTAACTACGTATTGCAGCAATTGCTACATACGTGAGTACACCTCTTTACCTTTACCTCAGACCGAGAGGTTCGTTGAACCATACTGAAATATTTCGTTAAAATATATCACCATCTAACGACTACCAGCGTGTCAAAATCTCGAATGAAATTTGAAATACGAGCTTTTCTCCACGATACGAGTACACGTAGCGGGAAAAAAACAGCGAATTTGAAATTCGACGTGAGCGAAATTACACGTGTAATACTTCTACCTCGGTGTAGATAAAATTATTGGCATGTTTACCTCGTATTTTAGAATATTTACCTCGCCACTTTATCTATACGTCGACGAGTAACGTACCAAACATCTGCATTTCAAATTTCTACAGCATAAGTACGCTATACTGTGGTACTTCTGGTTGTAGGTACGTATAGATAAAACGAGAGAACCCAGCAGGTAAAATGTCGTGTGTGGTTTTGCCACAGAAGAATCGTGTTTCATTCGTTTGAGAAACTAAATCCTCAAATTCGTGGTTTTATTGTGGAATTCACATTTTAGTATTTTTATTCAAAAAGAAACGATAAAGCAGGAATTCTATCTTCGATAGTCCATAGAATTCGAACAAAACTGATGATTGTTATTTGTATTGGTTGGCAACATTGGAAAGATGAGTTGAAATACTAGAACCTGAGTAGCAGTGAAATATTTGAGCTGAGGTATTATTCAAGAATTTTGTGTTGATGGAAAAAAATGAATAAAACAGAGCTGGAATAATTCAAATATTTAGCCCCTTGACCACCACCCCTCGCAGAAGTATTCCAACAATTGGTATTTTTTTAGAAATCCATTACTTTTTTAAGACCTTTTTTGCGTATCGAATACTTTTTTTTCTAAAAAATTTTTGTAACTTTGAAAAAAAAAAAAAAAAACACGAAAAAAAATCAAAAATAATTTTAACTAGATCTGAATTTTGCCCAATAAAAAGTCAAAAATCCATGACTTCAACAGTAAAATCTATGACTTTTCAATGAGCTCGCAATTTTTTTGAATAATCCATGACTTTTCCATGACTTGACAGCGAAAATTAAAAAATTTCCATCTGAATAATCGATTTTTTTTCCTGTCCAATTTTTTTTTAGAAGCAGAGGGAAATTCGAGTAAAAATATTTCGAACTTTTTTTGGGGGGGGGGGGATCATAATATTTTTCTGATCTTTCATGACTTTCATGGTCATAATCTTGTAAACACCCTGATGAGTCAAAAAAATTGTTCATTAAAAAATTATTTAAGCATCGTGGAAAAGTTTCAGCGTGCAGAATATTTCAATCGAAATATTACGATGGTTTTTAACCATTCTCGCATATTTCAAACAAATGTTGAATTCTCAAATTTTTTATGACTTTTTGTAAAATTTTCATGATATATTCGAAATTTTGACGAGCTTACTTTTACAACTTTTTAAAATAATTTTTATGCATCTTAATACTTTCATACATAACAATTTACACAATTTGTACGTTTTGAACCACTTTAACAATATTTTTTATAATTTTTTTTTCGTTTTGAAGTTTTCAAACTATCAATAAAACACTCCAATCGCCTTCAAAATCAGGTTTAATGAATTTCTGGTCCTCCTTTTCTCCTTTTCTCGCTTTCGTTTCTTTCAAGAGCTAAGAAAATTCGCCGAAAACACAACGAAAAAAAAATGAAAAAAATATCCGAAGCACAGACAACATAACCTTCTTCGAATAATATCTCATTTTTCAAATGAAATATGAATTACTTATTTCCGATTTTTTTCTACAAAAACGTTAAACGATACTCTCATTGAAATAAAAAACTACATTCCAAGATAGCAATACCCCTCCCCTTCTTGCTCATCCTACGCAAGAAAACGTTTCCACGACTAAATCTGCTGGCTGAAACTTGTGCGGCGTTTCAAATTCAAAATACGTATTTGATTTCAGCAAAATAATCCCCAAACATCGACTCGATCCGCGTTCTTTCTCGTTGTCCACGTATAAAGGTCACATTCGCACTCATATTCTCCGGTCTGGATTCCGTTTCTGATGAAATTTTCGCATATCGTCTACGACTAATTGAAAAATAATTCGATTCACGTGTACGTATACGTATACGTAATATCGCACGATGACCAATCCTCGTATAATTAATTTTTCGTCGTTTCGAGCTCCAAAGTTCCGGTATAAAACAAGGCATTCATCATGGTTACGTATTTTGCGAAATATTCAAACGTACGTTAGATACGATATATTCTTACCAAGTTTTCTCGAATTTCGTTCCATTTAAATTAACGATAACTTCACGAATAAAAATTAGCTTAATGCGAACACTGCGGGAAAAAACTCGTAACTCGATGCTGGGAGGTAATGTAATTACTAAAAACAGTAAAAGGAATAAGATCGAATAAAGACGAAAACGAGGAGAAAAAAATTTCCTTAATTTGTTCGCTGCAGAAACATCGAATATAATATCTACCTACTCGAATGATACGAGCGAGTATACAAGTAGGTAGGTAATTCGATAGCAAGCGTCTATGATATTAAGCATTTTAGCAAAATTAAACCAAGTTGGAAAATTTGATAAAGAAAATTTCTCGTCGCACACAGCAATTCCGGCTTATTCGAGAGCCGCGTTGCAGATAATTCTTGAAAATTACTTTTACACCCTTCGAGAATATTATCAGCAATTCGACAATCTGGCTGGTAAAAAATTCGCTCCTTTAAATTGTCAATTTAAACCAATGTACGAGTATATCTTAATCGAAGCGCCGCCGAGGAACTAGTTTTCGTTCAAAACGCGTGTATGTGGCGAGGCTCGGAGACGAGGTAAATTCAAATGTATCTTAGTCAATTTGCGATAATGGAAAATTTATTTGATATCGGCGGATAAATTTCATCATTTACCGGGTGATAGATTGCCACATTTCGGAGCCCGATATACCCACCAACTCGTTACAAATAAGTATAAAAAAGTTATATACCAAAGGCAGGTATACGACGAGGCGTTGAAGTGTGCACGCCGATGTAGATGAAAATTGTCCAAAATACGCCTTCTTACACTTTGATATAGATTAAGATTCATCTCGTTACCCCTCCTCGCCTCGCTCACGTTACCCCATTAATCAAAATTTATCGTCAAAGAAATTTTATTCCAACTCGAGCGTATATGAAGCAGATCGGAAATATCAAGAGCAATACGAGCGAGCTATAAATTATCGTCAACTTTCCAAGTCGTCAATTAATCTCGAAACTATCATATGAGGTATAGGGACTAAACCGCACGAACAAATTTTCCCCGATGCTTCTTCAGCTTCGCCAAATCCAAATCCGTTGCTCGAGGCGAAAATCTTCAAATGTGTTAATACCTTGTACGGATTTAGCCCCCTTTAAATTGAAATTCTACATAATACGAAAATTCATCGCTTCGCGATGGTATAGGTACTTTCTTTTCTACTGATTTTTCCCTTCTTTTAAATAAATGACGTAGCATTTTGTTGTATTTATTAGTTCACGGTGCAGTGAGTTAACGGCGATCTTGTTGTGTGGTACTTCCCTTCGCCTCCTCGGCGCGTTTCTACGCCTACTATTTAATTATACAAATCTGTAACCAGGCCTGTGGTAAAACCGATGTAATTGACAATCAAAACCGTAACGTTGTTTGAATCTCGTCGCGATAGTGAAATTTACCAATATTGTGAGCGCAGATTTTTAAAATCATCTTTGCACTTCCAAGTTACGCAGAGATGTAGCAGAGTCCAAAATGGGGGGATACTTATTTTCAACTTTTGAATTTTGCCCCCCCCCCCAATTTTTTTTCTTATGGGAAAATAATTCCATATTTTTAATTTTTCCCCTAACTCAGTGGTGCCTTCAAGCCCCCCCCCCCATTTTTAAAAAAATTAGAAAACCGAAAATTCGATGAAATTAAAAATTTTTGACTTTTTTTTTTCATTCTAGGCCCTCTCAGTATTCTCTCTGATCGAAAATAACCACTAAAATTTTCAATATTCTTTCCAAGTGTGATAAGAAATGGTAGTTTGGGGTGGGGGTTCAAATTTCTGCGTACATTAACGAGCCTTTTTGTTCTTCCTACCTTCTTATTGGACGGGATAACAGACATTTCAGTCATTCCCCTTGAAATTAAATGGAGAGTACTAGGAACGAATGGAGCAAAAAAATCAGTCATGAAAAAAAATTACTAGGTACATAGGTATTTTTCAATTTTTTTGAAAATTTGGAAGAGATTTAACACCACTTATTTTTCATGTAGGGTGCTGAGACTTTATAGGATTTATTTTTTCATAAAAATTAGCAGCTTCAGGAGGGGGGGGGGGGAGAGAAAAATAAATCAGAAATTTTTTTCCTGTTTTTTTCGATATATTAATGTGATGTGAACCTGAACGTATGCTTGAGCTTGTACAAAGTTGAGGGTAAAATTTAAATAAAAAGAGATTCTCAGGCACCAAAAATGTTAATTTTTCAGAATTGAATTAGAAAAATTCTCTTTTTGGACATTTTTAGCAAAATCCATTATCTAGGTACTTATGACAAATGAAACTTTGTCGTTCGAGTTTTGATTTTAGAGTGCAAAGCGTAACCAGCTGTTTAGTTCAAATTTGAACCGAATATCTACTGTTTTCTACATCTTTGCAGCTGGCAACATTCATCATCTGATTCAAGGGCCAATTTAGTTTGTTTTTTTTGAGCATCCAGTGTCTACTCAACTTTCATCAGAACAATGCAAATCTTTGATCGTTTCAATCTTGAGATATACTGAACGAAAAATGATGAGAAGTTGCATAAAAAAGATTTTAAAATGTCTGTTTTCCAATTATATATTTTTTCAAAAACTTCTTTACACTAATTCAGGGCATATCCATATTTCGTTCATAAATTTTTGTTCGGTACACCTCGAGATCGAAACGATTTCAGGTTTACATTGCTCTTATGGAAATTAAGCAGCGTAAAGCAGGCAAAAAAGAAAACGAAATTCTCTCATAAAATGAATACCTATCCCCAAAAAAATGATAACAATGAAAAAAAACAAAAATTTTGAAAAATTGAAAATTTTAATAAAAAAATTGTTTTTTTCTCAACGAATTAATGCTCAGTCGAAAGTTGGTTATTTTGCCAAATTTCAAACATTTTTGTCCGATTTTAGAATATTTTACAAAGTTTATAAATATTTGTCGAATATTAATCGTAGGAGAATAAGTTTAAAAGTCGATAATTTTGCAAAATTTTAATCATTAACGTGCGTATGTTTGAGGGGGGAGTAGTCAATCCAAAAAATATGAGACTACATAAAATTAGCGAAAAAAATGTATGATCATCTGGCGTATTAATATGTATTTTGTCATAATGTAGGTCAGGCCCGGTTTTAGGATTTTATCGGAGAGGGGGGGAGGGGGGCCGGTATTCAATTGAACAGCTTTTTTCCAAAGTGGCCTAAGTCATTATTTTTTTTTCAAAAAATAAAAAAAAATTGTCTGATCAACTTTATAGCCAACTTTGGAAACTAATTATTTTTTAAATCTCTAGTAACACTGGAAGCATTCCACAACTAAGTCAATTAAACTATTTTTTTTTGTTTTTTGAAAAAAAAAATTGACTCAAGTCACTTTAAAAGAGCACTTCAATTACATTCAGAAACGAACTGAAGTTGGCTTGATGGAGAGGGGCTTAAAATTCAAAAGTTTCAACTTCAACAGCATTTTTTCGGATTTTTCAACTTGACATGCAATTCTTGGATATTTCCCGCACTCAAAATCATAGATGAGCGAAATCATTATGATTTTCAATTTTTATGAAAAAAGATCATCAAAATCAAATCACGTTTTTCTGGAAGGCGCTATACCTGATTTTATGTGTAAACAATTTATATAATTTTGCGAAGAAAAATCATTAAAATCACGATCCAAATCATTGACGTGAGCTGAAAATGTCAGAATGAGGAGAAAGCTAGAATTGTCTGATGCTCTGAACTTCACAATTATGTAGACTAGCCAAAAATTGATTTTCATGAATCAAGATTTTTCATAGTGAGAAAAATCATATATTTTTGAAATTTTTTTTACAAAATTATTTTCAAGATTCTCAAGAATTCTAAACATGATTTCATAATTTTGATTTAAAATCATTTTGGAATGATTCTGCTCACAGATTTTACAAGAAGACAAGTCAACACTTTCGTATGTAGGTTTTTTCGTTCAACATTAATGTATGTATTTGAGGAGTGATATTCCAAAACGGCCTCTGTCCATTTTTTTCAACATCTTGTTTTATAGCGTCAGAGTGTTTCTCAAAGCTTCTTAAACCAGATAACACTATAAAAAAGAGGTGAAAAAAATGGACAGAGGCCGTTTTGGAATATCACTCCACATTTGTATTATGATTTTTCATTAAAATGTCTTTTTTTGGTTCTAGGGGATGATTATTCCCCTCATCACTACACCCAAACTACCTAAAAAGTGCATACAATGTATGTTCGGGAGAGGGGGTGGAAATTTAGGCGATTCTTTAAAGAGAAATTTCAAGATTAAAATCAGAAAAACCTCGAAAATTTCAGCTCACCTCATTTTTCTTCAGATTGTATCAAACACTGTAACAAAAAACAAACAAAAATCGTGAAAGTTTGTGACTTGAAATATTTTGTAGAAATATTCGTGAAATCTAAAAAACGTATTTTCAAAAGTTTTGTGTTATCGGTCAAATAATTGAAATTATAATTCTTAGATTAAAGCCCTAAAACAAGTCCATGATTAAAAGCAGTGACAATGCCAAACAGTCATTTAAGGATAGGGGTGCTTACGAAAAAAAAGTGATTTGGTTTAAAATTTATCAAAATTTGACCCCCTCCCCCCAAAAACCCACTGATTGAAATATTCTCTCTTAAAAAGAAACCTAATGTTTATTTTCTGACAGATTTTTCAAAAATTGTATGTATAGGTATAACTAATTAAATGAGAAATTTTCCAAGTTGTTCGGAAATTAGCCGATTTAGTTGAAGATATTAATTCAGTGGGGGCAAACTTTTCCCCCAAAATCCTCCCAGTTATTCCCGAACTTACGCTTCATTAAATACTCCCAAGCTGAGAAAAATTTACCCAGGTACCTTGGTTATAAAGCTTATCGTGTTTATATTCGCATTGTATAGGAATTAATCTGCAAACGTAGCGAAATTTTCGCAGCACACGCACCACGCAGTAAATTTGGCTGCTGGAATTTATCAACATAATACAATAAATTCTCTATAATCGTGATAAGCTAACGTTTTGTTTATAGTAAATTAATACGTTAGACGATTAATATACGATAAGAGAATATCAAAATTACCTACACGCAGACACATGTATCGCGTATATGGCACATACTCGCTAATTATTTTCGAGTCTTGTAATTTTATCGTCGCGAATTGCTCGTTTAATTCGTAAGATTTAAAAGGTATAATTTGTTAGCTTACATGACGGAAAATAATGAATTTGAATAATTTACATTATTCTCCAACATCTACATATAGGTATCCATACACACGTGCAAAATATACTTAGTACACATGTACATCATGATTAAAACATATTCTTCGCGTATACGTACGAAATATCCGAGCGTACGTAATACGTAGGTAGATACGTTATATTACATATTATATTTTCGACTAAGGAAGAAAAATCCTTAGTTTTTCGTCAATGAATCCGAAGATATACATATGAGATTTGCATACGCTACGACGTCGCCATCGCAAAATAAACCAGATACCTCTGCGCGATCCTTTAATAATAATTTTGTTACACATACAGAAGCGTAATCTAATCTACATCGTTTCGTATCCGAGCATGAGTAACACACATATAGCGATATTATAGCTACGAGAATATGCGAAATTACAGAAAATTTTTTTCAATTCGCTTATACGCCACCGGCAAGTATTTAGATTATTAAGAAAGGTGTGCCTGCGTGAGTCTTTTTCGGTACACCTAAGCTAAGTTTCGAGATAAGATAAATTTCGTTACCATCAGACAGATGTGAGTTCAAATTTGAAATATGGGTTGATCCGCAGCGACGAAAACAACGCGTCGAAACGATTTAACTTTAAAAAACAGCTAAAAAGGCGTGAAATACGTGAAATTTATTATTTTCGCTATTTTTCATCCAGCACGTGAAGTCGTGAAGTTGGTGTATGGTACGTATAGCTAACGCAAAACGCTCTTTGGCGAATATTTAATCCGATTAAAAATTTATTAATTCATTGTAGCTGCGAAATTACCATTTTTCATAGCGAGAGAAATGGAATACCCGAACGAAACGTACACATCTTAAATGAAATTTTGATCAACTCGAGTCGGTGGCTCACCCAACATTTCATGCTGGGAATAATTTCACGAAATTTACTTTGGAATGAGGTTGGCTACCGTGAAAAGGTTTTTTTCGTGATTGGAGAGGAAGGGAAAGTTGGTTTTAAGAAAATGAGTCTATTTTAAGTTCCAGTTTAATGGAATGAGTAAGCTACAAGCTGCTTCAAGATTTTTGAAAAGTTTGGTTTTTCAATTTTTATTCCCTAAAGTTGATACCACTTTCCTCCATTTTTTCGGAGCTAATGCTCGAAATGGAGCCGAATGCACTTACAGCCTTCCCTTCACGATCCCTCTTTTTTTTCGTTATTTTGCTATTTCGTTTTGTAATCAATTAATTTTTTCGTTTCGTTTCCACATATTTTCGTTTTCAGAAATTTTCTGTGAATTTTGTTACATATTTCGTTATTGCCCATTTTTCGATACGTCAAACTTTCATCAAAATTTCAGCTTTCTTGCTAAAAGAACAAAACAAATTTTGGAAAAAAATTCGTTTAAAAACGAAATTTTTTTGAAATTAAAAAACAAACATGCCAAAAAAAGTAAAATTGAAGTGCAAAATTTTACAGATTTTTACTTTAATTTAGTAAAAAAAAAAATAATAATAATTTCGTTATTTTGTTTCATTTTTTTCACAATTTTTCGTTTCGCTTCGTTTTTTGTTTTTTTACATTTCAATTTTTTTTCGTTACGTTACGTTTCATAATCCTACTAGGAAGTGAAAGATTCTTCAGGAGATTCGTTTTCAAACGATGTAATAACTCATAAAACCAGACTGAATCGATCACAGGCGATTTCATCAAACGAAAGGGAATCATTTATGAAAAACTCGATCAAATAATGCAGATCGTTAGCAAAAAATTGAATTATTTTATCAATTAAATGATTTCAAAGTTTTGAGAATAATCATTCAATCAAATTTCAATTCAGGACTCGTACAGAAATCGAAAACTGAAAATCGTGTTTTTAGTGCTGATCTCTCGATAAATTCGTTCATTGACACTCCCCTCCCCTCTTTAAAAAACGAACAAAAAATATTTCAAGCAATTACAAAGTTGATGAAAATAAAAAAATTAAATAGGTAAAGTATAATAATTTTTTTTCTTCAATGAAAAAAAATAATAAATTGATTAAAAAAGATCAATTTTGTCTAGATTTCGTCCTTTTTGATTTTTTTCCTCTGAAAATCCACGCAATTTTCGTGATTTTGAACAACCAACTCAATATACATGCTATTTTATGAAATTTCGAGCTCCGTATACGAAACATTTAAATATTTTGACCAACTCGGTGTCTCCATTATTTCATCATCAATTCATCCAACCACCATAAGTAACCAGAAACTAAATAAGAACTTGGAAAATATGATTATAAATCTTATTAATTAATTAAAAGGAGAAAGGAAGTTTTGGTTTCGTGCGGTTCCAAATATTCTTCAGAGTTGGCTCCGAATCAACTCTATCAAGCATTTCTCGCGACATAAAAATGAAAATACCTTTTACAACAAACTCCACATGTTTGAAATACTCGTAATACATAGTAAATCGATTATCTAAGTGACTTTTTCCTCCAAAACTGCGTACCTACGAGTAAAATTCTTTCATACTTTGTAAATCGATTTACCAGTCTGTATTTTTCTTCTATACGCGAACACGAATTAAAACTTTGGAATGCTTCGATTTCAAAAATTACCAAAAAAAATATGCTCGAAGAAGGAAAAAAAAAAAGCGAAAAGAATTTATTGCTTTTAACCCCGCGTACACCATGTTACCTTCCAAATGACTAAAAATTACTTATTTCTCTCAACCAACTTCGACTTTAGCTTTCTTTGGTGCGCACCGTATAACTACGAAACGAGGTACGAAGGGAAAACGAAAAATATGAAATGACAAAACCGTTCAAAAACTTGGATTTCTCGTGTTCTCTATATTTCCTTTCCTCTGCTATAGGTACAAGCCTCTCGCGTCCTTAAAAACTCGACTTCGTATCTCGACTGCAAGCTATAAGAAATTGATGATCGGTGAATTTATCGTTGAAAAAAATAAGAGATAATTAAAATTTCATATAATCGTGCATATTCATGAACTAAGGTAATTTGCATCGAGCTTTTAAAACTTGACAAAATGTAATCAAAACTTTTTTATACGAATTTGTGCAAAAGATATCCAAGCATTGAAAAAACAGAAATGTGAATAAAGACAGAAAAACCAAATAACTTTAAAACCTTATATACCGGAATGCCAATATTGAAAATTTGTTTTGCTAGACGATCCTCCCGCACTCCCCTCTTCCTCCAGTTTTCTTTTTCGCTCTGGTGAAAGTTCATCATCGGCGAATGAATCGCAGAAAGTCATTAATTTAATCGCGAACTTATAAACGTTTATGAGTTTTTAGAAGTTATTAATCCTTCTAGTGAAAAAGTTTTACTTAATTAAAAAATTACGAAAACGAATAAATTTTGAAAAGTTCGTCTATAGGTACGGTCGACGTATTTATTCCAAGCCAAGTTTTCATGTTTTTCGCATAGAATTACGTGTAACCGTTTCTATTACACGTATAACTTACAATAAAACCAACTTTTTCATCCTTTTTCAAAAGATTTTCATCATTTTTAAAAATAACATTGGACGAATGAATACCAAAGTATTTCTAATAATATTAGTTATGCTACAGTTGTTGATATATGCAGGCATGATATCCACTATTTAAATTTTTTTAGGGACTTTAGGGACCAAAAATTG
>FIZU01012044.1:0-11980 GCA_900064475.1 Pseudococcus longispinus | reverse complement strand
GACTTTTAGACATTATGTCAGAGATTTTTGGAATTGTAAAAAAAATTTTAAATCAACAAAAGCATGTCCTATGTTTTATAGTTTCATGGGTAGTATGGAAATGACGGTGACTTTTTTCATAAAATAATGGATACTTTTGAAAAAAATTTACATTAAATTTGTCTTTCTCATCATTCCTCTTCAAAAAATGGAGGGGGGGAGGTAACCTGAGTGAGAAAAAATTCGAGCACCCACGGATAAAAAAGCGAAGTGACATCACTGTTGTCAAACTTCTCTGGACTTGAAAAATTTTCAGATTTCTACTCACTTTTTGGACTTTAAAAATTTTTGAGATAATGCTGACTTTTAGACATTTTGTCAGGCAAACATTTAGATTTTTTTAATTTAGAAAATTTCAAAGGTCACGCTGACTTTCAGACTTCTAAATTTTTTTAAGAATTCAAATCAATTTTTGGACTTGGAAACGCTGACTTTTAGACACTTTGTCAGATTTTTTAGGACTTGAAAAAATTTACAAATTTCCATTAACCTATTGGATTTGGAAAATTTCAGAGATCAATCTGATTTTTAGACATTTTGTGAGGCTATTTTAGATTTTCCAGACTTGTAAATTTTCCAACTTTTCGATTTTGAAAAATTTTATCCTTACAATTAGATAAAGTCAGATTTTTCTCAAAAAATTGCATAAAATTGACGAAAAATTGTTACATTTGTAATTGAAAGTGACTTGAAAAATTTTTCAATTTTTTTTTAAAAATCAGGTAAAAATTGAAGAAAATAATGCAAAAAATTATTGTGACTTGATAATCGATTTTTGGTTCATTTTGAAAAATTTCGACAATCTTTTCGATAATTTTTTAACATTTTTTTACGACAATTTGAACAATTTGTGCCACATTTTGAACAACTTTCTTTATTGTTCAAACAATTGGTATATTCCAACAATTTTTGTGCTATTTTAAGAAAATTAAACAGCACGACATTAAATCCGTTTTTATAGCTTTCAAATCAATTTTTATACTATTTGAAGCTAATTTAACGATGTTCACGAAACTTTCAACAAGTTTTATGACATTTTGATCATTTTAAAAACAATCTATGATATTTTATCAAAAGTTTAGGCAATTTTTATGACATTTTAGTCACTTTTAAAACATTTTCCAACAATTTAGGTAAATATTTTTTTAATTTTTACGAAATTTTCGATACATTATCATGAATTTTTATGAAAATTTAAAAATTTTTAAACAGAATTTTGGATGGTTTCATGATTTTTTGACTGTTTCTACAATATTCTAAATGATTTGTATCATTGTATCCAAAACTAAATAATTTCAACGATATTTCCGACAATTTTAATGATCTTTTGACCATTTATACTGCATTTTTAAATAATTTTTATGGAAATCTCAATACTTTTAACGATATTTTCGACGGATTTCAATGATTTTTCACAGTTTTTTCAAAATTTTGACAATTTCAAACCCAATTTTGACAATTTTCATGATCTTTTGGACTTTTAATCATATTTTAGACGTAATTATGATATTTATGAACAACCTCAACAATTTTTACAATTTTTGTCATCAATTTGATCCGTCAGCTTTTTTTAAGTGGACTGATTTAAACATTTTTTTTGCCATCAAGGTCCTGCAGCATCCTAAAAATTTTTCAGAATTTCCAAAAAAAAGTCACAAAATTTGTTGGAATAGTTATTATGACTTAATGAATGACAACTTTTTGGAAGATTTCGACAACATATTCAATGATTTTATTAAAATACATGTAATTTATGTATTTTTATAGATGCCTAACCCTCTCATGACCGAGATGAAATTGACCAATTTTCATATGATCTAGAAGAAAATTTCAAAGAATTTTCTGAAACTCAAAACGTCACACAGGAAATACTCATAGGATTTACAAATTTAAAAAACATTACACTCAGCATACTCACCCCCTCCCCCAAAAAAGAATTTGATTTGAAGGAATGTTTGAGGTTTCTCAAATTCCACTTCGAATATTTTTTAGTCAGTATTTCTAAGGAAAGAATTTCCTTCGCAGAATTTTTCGAACAAAAATATATTAAATATCTGCACATTTCGGCTCTACAGAAATTTGTAAAAAAATCTTTCACAGGTTTAGTGCCCGAACGAAACGAGGAAAATGAATCAAAATCGCTGAAAATCATTCATTTTACTGGTTGGATTATTTAAATATCGAATAGAAGACTGCACATCACTACGTAAGAGTTTTACAAACAAAAAACCGTCTTTGGTTGTCGGATGGGTGTTGACTTCTGGTGTACCTGATAAAAAATAAGGCATAATCTAATACGAAAATCGCAACATAAAAACTATTCAATCTTCGATTACCCTACATTTTCCAAACAAAAGCTCAAGATCACCCCATGCATCTGCCCCATATCCATCAACTAAGCAAACTAGGCCACTAGACCATCTTTTTATCGCCCAATTCAAATAAACCTCTGCAGTAAAGCGAAACTCGGCTCATTGCAGGGAGAACTCGTCATCCTAATCAAACATCCCATTACATTGGCCGTTTTCGCAAATCCATTCAGACAAATTAGCTCCAAAAATAAAAACCTTCATTACGATCACGCACGTCCGATGGAAAAAAAACCTACATTACAACCCTTCTACTTTCAATTCGTATAGCCGGACACCGTATTCGTAAATATTTGCTCCACTTAATTCACCTAATTCGAACGCCGGCCGGCCGCGGCCAACGAAGTACCCCATACAGATACTTATTCGCGGGTACTATGGTATAATAAATTTCCAGGTCATCGCATACATAATAAAAATCCTCCGACGACGTGTACGTATGTACGTATAGGTACTTACCCCGAAAGAAAAATTTCGCGCCGGCGAGCTACGAGCAGGTACACGAGGCGCAGAACGGGGCTATTAAATTGTCACATTACTCACTCGTACATTTCCTTAGCGTGATTCGGTATTTAAATTAAAATTACGCCAACTCGCGCCAGCTTTCGCTCCCTCGCTGCCCCCGGCAACACCTTTGCACAGGTTGAAGGGCCGAATGAGGTCATCTCGTCGAACTGACCACTGACCCTGCAAAATGACGTTAATACCGTATCGCCTTGTAATATCGAGCACGCAACTTGAACGGTAATAAAATTCAAGAGGGCTGATTCCCCATCGTCCGCGTCCCTCCTCCGGGCGCTCTCGTTCACCTTCGAATCCGAAAAAATAAACCTCGCCGTTCCTTCGCATACGGCCAGTTCGTATCAGTCGACTACATCTAAAGTACCTCCAGTATCCCCGTGACTTTTCCCAAAGTCTCAGGAAATGATACCTCGCTCGTTCGAGCGTCGGTCTTTAAAAAAAGACCCTTGGCGAACGAAGAAAAAAAGCCAAGCCCGAGTTAACCATTTGACTCGCGTTTAATTGGCGTACAAGTCGTTCGGTGGTTGCGTTCGGACGCCGGTTGTAAATGTGCACCACTTACGTATTGCGTTATTTGTGTCGTTGTTGTAGTGATGAATGAGCAAGTGGGATGCGTTTACTCTTACTCACCATGTGGGCATTGTTCTCAGTCGCCAACGCCAATTACCCCGTTTTTGAGGCAGCGGGTCAGCTGAAACAATTGCTGGTGCCGGCCGATGTGCATATCGGATCCGTAATCTACAGACTCAGGGCTTCCGATTCCGATCACGATTATCCGCTGCAGTTCGACGCGACAGGTAAAGTTGAAAAATAAGATGTAGCTGCACCTAAGCTTCGTTACAGCTTCGTTTTCGTTCGAATCATTAAGCTTTTGTACGTTAGAGGTGTAGAATCTGCCGTAATTCGGTGTCGTTTCGTATTCATCGCACGAAAAAACTGAACAATAGTTTTGGAACCATGCTCTGCTACCATGTTCAAGATGGAACTTTACGATCATTCACAATTATTCCATCAGAAATGATTCTCATCATTAATAGCTTTGAAACTATGCTCTGCTACCATGCTGATAATAAAATTCACGCCAATTCCCTATTCATCCACCAAATACAATTCTGGTCAATAATTTAGGAGCCACGCTCTGCTACCATGTTGATGATAGCACTTGAATCATTCGCAATTATTCCATCAGAAATGATTCTCATCATTAATAGCTTTTGAAACCATGCTCTGCTACCATGCTGATAATAAAATTCACGCCAATTCTCTATTCTTCCACCAAATACAATTCTGGTCAATAATTTAGGAGCCACGCTCTGCTACCATGTTGATGATAGCACTTGAATCATTCGCAATTATTCCATCAGAAATGATTCTCATCATTAATAGCTTTTGAAACCATGCTCTGCTACCATGCTGACAATAAAATTCACGCCAATTCCCTATTCTTCCACCAAATTCAATTCTGGTCAATAATTTTGTAGCCACGCTCTGCTACCATGTTGATAATAGCACTTAAATTATTCGCAATTATTCTATCAGAAATGATTCTCATTATTAATAGCTTTTGGAACCACGCTCTGCTGCCATTCTCGCCGTAGAATCCACATGAATTCGCTATTCTTTCACCAAATACAAGTCTCATCAATAATTTTGTAGCCATGCTCTGCTACCATGTAGAGTGCAATCAAATCTCGACTCTCGTTAATTTCACTTCATTTATGTAAATATTGAATAATAAATCCCATATCTGCTACCATTTTTGTCGAAATTGAGTTCGATGATACGATAAAATAACAGCTAAATTGAACTTTTCAGTCTTTTCGATGTTTCAAGTTCAGTGTTGCCAGATCCGATGATTTAATTGATTATTTCAATAATTCGACTCTTCAAATAATGCAAATAATCGATTAATTTTAAGTCTAGTCAGATTTCAAACTCAAATTCAGTCAACAATCGTCACATTGTCAACAAAAAGGAAACCGAAAAAAGCATCAGAAATCATAAAGTAGCCACATGACTAGTAATTTGACTACCATTTCATTAGAAGGTAGATAGCTAAATAAAGAAGAAAACATGATTTTTCGATTAATCCCTTATCACTGATTTTTCATTAACTTTTTGGACATGACCTGTCATTTCAGCATAGGATATGTTTTCACTAGGTATGGGTAACTCCACGAAAAAACGTCACGAAATTCCCCGACGATGACTTTTAGACATTTTGTCAGACTTTTTTGAACTTGGAAAAATTTTCAAATTTCCACTGACTTTCTGAACTTGGAAAATTTTAGAAATATGGGTAACTTTCCAACATTTTGTCAAGCAGACTTCTCTGGTTTAAAAAGTTTTAGAGAATGACTTTTAGACATTTTTGAATTTGGAAAATTTTTCAAATTTTTACTGACTTTTTGCCCTTGAAATTGGACTTTGAAAATTTTTTAAAAGAAATTCCATTACGCAATTCACTCACGAAAATCCGTTACGATGACTTTTAGATGTTCTGCCTGACTTTTTTGGACATGGAAAATTTATCAGATTTGCATTGACTTTTTGAACTTGAAAAATTTCAAAAAATAATGCTGACTTTCAGACACATTTTGTCAGACAAGTAATTCAGACTTTTTGACCTTAGAAAATTTTAGCATTCGAGAAAATTGATTTTGACATGGATATGTCTAATGGCTGGGTCAGTGTCCAGTTTTTTTGAGTAAATTTTTTGTTCAAATATATGGTTTTTAGACATTTTGTCAAAATTCTTTGGACTTGGAAAATTTTTTCGATTTATGTGGACTTTTTGAACTTAGAAAATCTCAGAGGTAACACTGACTTTTAGACATTTTGTCAGACAAACAATTAAATTAAAAAAAAAATTGTCCATCTTAATTACCCATCTTAATTGTCTTATTCGTTGCCGATGACGTTTAGATATTTTGTCAGACTTTTTTGGGCTTGGAAAAATTTTCAGATTTCCACTGACTCTCTGAACTTGGAAAAATTCAGAGACAATGCTGACTTTTATGTTAAGATATTTTATTTGACTTTTCAATATTTTGTCAGACTTTTTTGGACTTGAAAAAGACAAGACATATATCCATGTACCAATATGTCCGCTTGAAGAGTAGATCTATCTTCTTTCAAAGTTCAAAAATTTAGATTTTAGCATAGGATATTCTCTAAAAACTGTAGAAAAATTCATAAAAATCATAAAAATCATAAAAATCATAAAATATATAAAAATTATGAAAAATTCGTCAAAAATGGATAAAATGTAAAAACTATGAAAAATTTTATAAAAGGTCTTCAAAATGTTGCAAAATTGGCGAAATATTTGTCAAAAATGTGTAAACTGTTGTAAAATTGTACATGGATTTGTCGTTTTAAAATTCGTAAGTTTTCAAAAATCTAACAAAAAGTCCTCGCCATTTCCATAGGCCTATTACCAATGAAACTTACCTCATTTAATTTGTCATGTCTAAAACATCTGACAAAATGTCCAAAAGTTATTATAGATCCTCGCCCCTTTATGAGATCCTCGCCCCTTATGAGATCCGCGACCCCTTCTGAGATCCACAGGTTCATCTGAGATCCGTGATGATAACTACGAAACCACTGAATAGATAACAAAAAAAGTCTCCGTAATTTTCTTGCTACCCATGAAACATATAAAACACAGGACATGCTTTTTGATATTGACATGGATATGTCTAATGCCTGGGGTCAATACTAAAAAAGTGTCGATTTTTTTCATCTAAATATTCTATCCACATTTTTTGTCCATTTTTCGTGGCTGTAAAAACCGTCACGAAATTCCTTGACGGTGACTTAGACATATTATCACACTTTTTCAGACTTTTTGAACTACAGAGGTAATGCTAACTTTTAGACATTTTGTCAGACAAAAAATTTCGATTTTTTTTCATCTTAGAAAATTGACTTTAAATGTTTTGTGCCCGCTTGAAGAGTGAATCTATCTTTATACACAAAATCTCTTCGAAGTCTTGATCTCAAGAAAATCTCAATTTCTAGAAATCTCAAGAAAATCTCCATTTCTATAAATCTCAAGAAAATCTCAATTTCTAGAAATCTCTACAAAATCTCGATTTCTAGAAATCTCTAGAAAATCTCAATCTTCTCAAAATCTCAATTTTTTGATTTTTTTTGTCCATTTTTTAAAGACATTTTATTAGAATTATTTGCACTTGGAAAAATTTTCAAATTTTTACTAACTTTACCTACTTGGAATTGAAATTCGAAAATTTTTCAAAAAAAAATCCATTAAGAAATTCACTCACGAAAATCTGTTACGATGACTTCTTTTGCCTGACTTTTTGGGACATGAAATTTTTTCAGAATTGTAATGGCTCTTTGGACTTTGAAATTTTCGAAAAAATTAAAAAATACATATTGAGGTACCAATATGTCCGCTTGAAGAGCGGATCTATTTTGTTTTGCTTTTGTTGACATTACGATTTCGTTTTTGCTACATATGTTTCAGTTACGTTTACGTTAAATTGTTGTTTCCGTGACGTTTCTGTTTCCGTTACGTTAACGGTAGGTTTCTGTTATGTTAACGTTATGTTTCTGTTACGTTATGTTTCTGTTGCCGTTACGTTTCTGTTACGTTAACGTTATGTTTCTGTTTCCGTTACGTTTCTGTTCCCGTTATGTTTCTGTTTCTGTTACGTTAAGTTTCTATTACGTTAACGTTAATTTCTGTTCTCGTTACTGTTACGTTTCTGTTCAAATAATGTAAACGTTACGTTTTTGTTTCAGTTACTTCAATCAATGTTAAGTTTCTTGATGTCATTCTTTCTGTTTTTCTTGACTTTTTTGGACTAGGAAAATTTTTTAGAATTCAAATATCTTTTTCGATTTTGAAAATTTGAAAAAATTTCAAATATCTCTTCGTTAAATATGGACTTGGAAAATTCCATGAGTAAAAGCAAATATAGTTTCATGGGTAGTATGGAAATGGTAATCACTTTTTTCTATCAATTTTCAAATATCTGGATATTTCTGACGATTTTTGAATTTTTTTAAAGCAAACATTAACATGAAGTATTTTTTTGATGAAATTGTAATTTGTTCAAAATATTTGGCAACGCTTCACCCACACCATACTTTTTATATTTTTGATTAATTTTTTCCATATAATTTGAAATAAAACTTCAATGTGAATCTTCAATTCTCTTCATACAAAGATTTCGCAAAAATTGTTCAAAAAATAACATGGGATTCGAAAAATGAGCAAAATATTGTAATTATTTTCAGTTTACCTAACTTTTCACAATTTTCCAACTTTGTTTACTCAAGAAACCATGACTTCTCATCAATTTAACCAATAAGCTTTTTTTGTTTATGAAAATGAAATTCTAATTTGAAGAAAACAGAATTTAAAAATAAACATATCTATTGTAGTCATTCAGAAAATTTTTTACAATGAAAGAATACTTCTAAAATGAAAGAAATACTGATGAAAATTGATCAAAAATTACGAAAATTGGAATTTCTGATATTTTTTTTTTTGAATTCTGACTGTGATTTTTCAGCAAACTCATCTGGCAATGTTGTTTGAACTCCAACATAGGGAATAAATATCTACTGCACATAAATATTACAGAATAATAAGCCTTCGATTCCAACGATTTATTGAACTAGTGCAAATTTCCATCATTTTCTCCCCTTCACCTCTCATCTGCCTACATTCTGGTATACCTATTGCACATACCCACTCCCTTCTTTCTCTTCGTCCCACAAACTCGCAACCACGTCTCTTTAAATATTAACCAGCTCGGCTTGTCAAATCCCTCATACTCGCAGCTCACCGTAGCTATCGAGAATATTATAAAAATGAAAAAAAAACCAGCCTTATTATCTTAATCGATATTCTCTCTACTCGATGAAAAATTTACCGCCAATTTCTCCTCCCGCTTGGTTGCTTTCAACTAACCCTTTCGTACTCTATTACACGACCACCACGTGCTCGAACGTCGCTCTCCACTCCACGTTTCGCGTGCATATGTCTCGCCATAAGCTGAGTTTCCTATTCAGCCCCTCCTTCAGCAACGAACTGCTTCCGTTCGATACATAATACAATCACTAAATCGCAAATTAGCCTTACTGGTCATTCGTAATATGACTAATTAGCTAAACCGAAGTTAAAAATCGCACAAAGGATGGCCTCGAATTTTCAGGGATTTCCACCTCGCGCCGTTAACCTTTTAGAAGCGGTTCTTATCTACCTACGTATAAAACGATCGTTCACCTTTGAAACTGTACGTACGTAAGTAGATGAATATTTAATAAGTTGAAAATTCATTGGTCAGTTTTTTTAATGCGACGATGACGACGATTGTGTAGGGTATTTACATATTCGTTCGTTGTCTAGGGGTTGAAATTTTCACGCTGGTTTAAAATTTATGAAAAAAACTTCTACGAAGCGGTTCCTTCGCGTTATCTTTAGATCGCCATCGTCGCGGTCTCCGTTGGTGGAAAATCCATTATACTTTTGATTTAACGACCAGTGTACCTTGACCCCTATGAAAATACCTTTAAAATGTCGCAATTAATTTGGAAAATATTACAGCTCGTTTAAAATTACACGATACCGGGGTGATCCATTTGACACGCGATTACTGTAATTAACCTATCAACCTTTTTTCGAAAAAAAAAAGGCAAGAAAATGAGAAAATTCGAGGCGAAGGGCCTTATCGTAATTCCAAGTAGACAACTTATTCAACAATGGAGTAAGATAATTTGCATAACATGAAAATTGAAGGAAACACAGTCCGGATTCTTGGAAAGTCTTCGAATATCGCAACTCATTTTACATATGTGATTGATGAGTTGCCTACCCTCTGTTGAAAATTTTCGCGATCGATGGGTTACCTATCCTCAGCTCAAACTTTTTTCAAATTGAAAGCTTTTTCTACGTCATTTGTATGATTTTTTTGT
Source organism: Pseudococcus longispinus (assembly GCA_900064475.1). Taxonomy (NCBI): domain Eukaryota; kingdom Metazoa; phylum Arthropoda; class Insecta; order Hemiptera; family Pseudococcidae; genus Pseudococcus; species Pseudococcus longispinus. The sequence goes on along the minus strand of FIZU01012044.1, from coordinate 2,096 downwards.
TAGTATTGGTTTTATAATTCCTTCATCGAGCATCTACAATAAAATTCCATCTTGACTGCAAATGAAAATTTCTTCTCGAGATATCAATCACTTCTCCAGCTCTTACCTTTTGCACGAGCACTGCTTCAGGCAGTTCAAAAATGCAACCGCACTTCCAGGAATGACACTTCTCACCGAGGAGTCCACCTGGCTCCAAATCCATCCACTAATTAACACAGCATCGTTTACAGATTACGGTAGTTACGTTGTAAAGGTGGAAAATTTACCATGCAACGTGAACTCGACCTACTGCGAGGCGAACGTTTACTTGGAAAGAGTACTGATGGTCGGACAAGTATTCAAATTTAGATTTACTGTACGCGATACCAAAGGTGACACTACTACCGCTTCTGTATCCATCGAAGTAACCGACGCACCTGTTGATATCACCAACATATTTCCACATTTGCCCGGAATCATAATACTCCCCGAGGTAAAATAAATCACACCTTAACACCTCGTCGTTGTCTCGGACAGCTACAACTTTATCGTTTATCAAACGAATTTTTTTTCACTTCGATTAAAAAAAACTACCTATTTATAATCTAATGTCGCAGAATACCAAACCTGGTACCGAACTCGAATACGTTATCGTTCGAAGAAACCCAGAGCATAAAAAACCGGCTATTCTGGAGATTCGAGTATGTACATGTCTTCGTTTACTTGCATTCTCTTCGCGGCTCATATCGCATCGATATTATAATCTCTTTCGAACCACTCCTCTATTAATCGCAGGGATCCAATGTGTTGGATTTTGGGCGGATGCGATCGTCTCAAGAAACCACGACCGGAGTGATCACGTTGAAAAGAGGATTGGATTTCGAAACTCAGAATATGTACAAATTGCAGATATTCGCTTTGGTAGGTGCATTTCCCTCACCTGAGCCTTTTTTGATCATCTTGTGGTTCAAAATTCGAACAATGTTTCAATCAAGAATTACTTTTTAGGACATGTACACCAACAAATTGGTCGATTCGAGAAACATAGCCGGATTTGAGATCATCTTGATCGTAGAAGATGTCCAAGATACCCCTCCAATCTTCATAAACACAGAACCAACCACTAAGTTAAGGAGTAACTTGACTCAGGTATGATCTTTTTCTTTGACCCTTGCCAATCATCGGGTTCATTTCATTCATGAAACATGTTTATTCTCACTATAGGGAGATTTCATCACCAAAGTGACAGCAATCGATGGAGATCGAGGAAATCCCAGATCAATCAACTATGGAATCGTTTCCGAAAACAATCCGTTCACAATTTTCTTCAATATCGACCGATTATCAGGTACTTTTGACTTTTGACAGAGATGATGCTTTACTTCAAAAGATCATTTGACATCTTTGTTTTAAATTTCAGGGCAAATAACGTTGGCTAAGCCATTGAAACAACTCACTGCCATAGCCAGATCTCATCAGCCAATCCTGTTAACCATTTTGGCCGAAGAGCAACGTTCCAACGTAAAAGAACCACCGCCTATGTCCACTACTGCCACCATTGCCTTATTGCTGGCCGAAGCTGGGAATACGCCTCCATATTTTGATAACGATCAGTAAGCTCATTTTGCAGATTTTTCATACCAGGGGATCGAAGGCCTTCATATTTCAGAAAAAAAGACTGCACGCGGATCTCAGAAGGATTTATCCAACCCAACCTAACCTAAAAAGAGTCTTTCTGAGATCTGTCAGGGTCCTTTTGAAATCCGTTGGTCATTTTGAGATCCGGCAAGGCCCTCTGAGATCCGTCAAGGTCTCTCTGAGATCCGTCAAAGTCTCTCTGAGATCCGCTAAGGCCCCTCTGAGATCGGTCAGTCCTTCTGAGGTTCGTCAGGGTCCCTTTGAGATCCGACAAGACCCCTCTGAGATCCGTCAAGACTCCCCTGAGATCCATCAAGACCTCTCTGAAATGCGTCAAGGCACTTCTGAGATCCGCTGGTCATTTTGAGATCCATCTGCCCTTCTCAGAGTTGGTACGAGTCTGCTCGTAACAGAGACGCGCAAATGACTCGCAGACTCGGAGTCGACTTGCAGTTGGACTCCGAGTCATTTTTAATAGA
>FIZU01012026.1:0-34381 GCA_900064475.1 Pseudococcus longispinus | reverse complement strand
TTTGAGCTAGGGGTCTAAAATTTTTCATGGTTCGTCCCCATATAAATATGAACCACCCCTTTGAATTTGGTCAGAATCTGAGGTATGTTTTTTTTTGCGCTCCACCGTAATGTAGATAGATAGATAGATAGATACTACGTACAGATGACTGCAAGTGACGTAGAGGAACGTCTTCTGAAAAAAATCATATGAAATAAAAGAGCACTTGCACCTAACTGAAGGTTCTCAGCGCAGGCAGCTAAAATTGAATGGCTCGTTAGAATAAGGACGTTAGGTCCTGAGCGCCCTTTTACCGGCCACTAGCTGAAAAGAACGAACACAGGTATACTTCTCTACCACTTTAAAAAAATGAAGTTCTTAAGTGGTTGACTGACGCCTACAGAACTGTTCAAGTACCTATGTTCATAAAACGAAAAATTACCTGAAAAAAAATGCCTTAATAGCAAAAATATTGAGGAAACATGTTTTTCTCAAAACTATACTTTTGCCCCAACGCCTTTTTTTCTAACCAGCCATTTAATTTTTGCAGTCAATTTTTTCACCCTATTTTCAAAACCACTTTTTTTCATTGTGATGGGCACCCTGTATTTTCAAGACATCACATACCTACTATCGACAGAAAGGACTTCGAAGTGAAAAAAATTTCCACTGATATAAAATCAGTATCTAAATCTATTTTCGATGAGGGGGGATACGCGATAATTTTTTGCACATACGAGGATATCACAACTAAATTAATAAAAGTATAGATAAAAAAAAACGTCAAAGTTAAGCTTGTTTACTGTGTGTATCCAATTTTCAAACAAAATTCCAGCCTCATTTCTCATTACCAGAAGTTATCGGTACATTCACGATTATTACTCTTGCTGGTATCTCAACATTCACCTTGGTGATGATGCCTTCAAATCTAAACTTCTCGCTATATTTATTGCTTCCTACGTAGATGTTGAAAATTTTTTCATCGTCTGATTCTGATAATTGCATTGATCCTTTGACTATAGTAACGGTGTCATAAGCTGATGTACAACGATAGGCTCGAAACGAGTGAAGATAGGAGAAAACTAGGTACGAAATAAGGACATTAATATATATTTCTTCGATTTTCATTTTCTTCATGGTCGTACCAAAAATATACTTGGATCTTGTTACATCGCCGTTGATTATGTAATCTATGTTTTCGGGCTTCAACATATTTCTTTGGATAATCACGCATGCGCAAAGTTGTTTTCCCATTTCTGTACCAATCACATAAGAATCTTCATCGCCGCCCAACAAGTTCTTCAACGTTTTTCTGGCTGAAATTTCGCCATTCTTTATGTAAAACAACTAGCAGTTCCCTACGACGCGACGCGATCGAACAATTCGATTACTTATCACGACTTACCGTTATCAACGATAGAAAATTCATCGGCGAATTTTTTTCTTAATTTTCCGTTTCCGCCATTTTCATACGACCGATATAAGCACGCGTTAGGATTAAATATCGATTTTGAGATCGACCAATTCAACGAAAATACCATTATAAAAATAAAATTCATATTATTGGGAATAATCTCACTTTTATTCGATACTAATACGCTTACGAGTAAGTAGATTACTGATGAAATGACCGCACACTGCACAGGGACGTCTGTTGCAAATTATCGCATGAAATAAACGAGCACTTGTGCTAATTCCCATTCAGGTAGGTAGGTAGCTAGGTACAGGCAGGTGTGGGTAAAAAATGAAACAAAAAATCGCATATGTTTCTTTGAATTTTTAGAATTCTTAGAAAAGTGAAATTCGTACGTTCGCATGGCAAGTCATTTCAAGTGATATTGTCTATATTTTCAGATTGAAATGACTTTCAGGTATATGCTTCCATCGTTCGTTCAGGTTTTGGTCAGATTTACGACGAAGGATGAGTGAAAAATATACCTACACTTAGAAAATGTTGAACATTCATTGCAGGTACTACACAATATGGAAATTACACCTGCAAAAATTAGTAGGTACTACTTTAAAATTCATCTGCGGAGATCCAAATTGTTGAAAAATGGATTTGCCATCCAAGAAATCATAAAAACCACTCGTTCTCTCCTACACTACAAAAATTTCACCAAAAAAATTCACTCGTCAAACGCAAAAAATCACACCAACGTACTGCCATCGACAACGTCGCACAAGTCGAAATTAAAATTAACCGACTTCTTCATAATTAAGAAATGCACACCTTCGTTTAAATTGTATCGTCATTACACATGGGATACCAATAATTTTACTGAAACATGCCTTCAAAATTTTCGAAAAACCGTCTTAATTTCACGAACAATACTTTTAAGGTGTTGTAAAACACTTGCTGATCATTTAAGACACTTAGTACCTAGCTACCTACGCCATTAATTGAAAATTCGTCAAACGAAATTTATTGCTTTTTTGCAATTTCGAAAAATTATATCGACGAACATATGCGATATGCAATTTGAATTGTATCGAGAACACGTTCATTTTGTATAAGTTTTCGGGTAATCCTCTCGCAATCGTCACTGTTCAAGTTTTTCTTGCTCGTGTAAACGCTGTGAAAGTCAAATTTTCAAGTATGAAACTACCACCAATATTACTGTTTTTTTCATTCTGGATTAACACCAGCGTTATGGGTAATCTCGAAGAATGCAAGCAGCTATCTTTTAATGCAGACATCACTGACAAAAATCTACGTGATCAATTTAGAAAAGAATATTCATTCTTAGTTAGCGGTAAGTTTGCTTATAGTTACTCATCATTAAAACGCTACATTTTGAAACGAACTACTTAATCAAACAACCACAATTATGAATCACTTTCGTAACGAAATTTGAAAATTTCAGTGAGGAAAACCTTCGGCAATATATTCAATAGCAAAGCAGTGCCACCTTCTTTCCAGATAGACGACACATTGGCAAAATTTCTATGCACTTGTGTATTTTTCAAAATCCAAGAACTGTTCGTCAAAAATGCAAAACCGAATGAAAAAGATACTATTCCTATATTGCCATTTGATGAAATTTCCCAAGAAACGACTTTCGGAAAAAGCAAGTTGGGAATTTATATTCCGCCATATTGCGTTATACTTCCCTTTTACGAGCACCAATTTCCAGCTACTTATTGCGGTTTTGGCAAACTGCAATATCTTTTAGCGAAAGGGCCAGACAATGCATCGGGCCAAAAACAATTATATAACATTTACGTGGCAAAAGTGAAGAAATGGGACCGTAGCGAAGCCATATATGACATGGTAGGATTTATCAAGGATATCAACTTGGAAGAGCTAGCAAAAAAAAATTCCTAGGTAAAGTCGATTTCTTATCATCTGTTTACGATTTTTATGAAGAAAAATGAATAAATAATCTTGAATTTCTTCTTGTCAGTTCGTTAAAAAAAATTACAAACTCTTTATGCCTTTGAATTAAGTTGCAGCGATTCATTGAAATAATTCACTTGGTACAATAAATTAATGAAGAAAATGGAGGTAAATTTGAATAGAGAAATAAGTATGAAAGGTACGAAAAACAGAACCGATGATGACCCAAAAGCAAAATTATCTAATCGAAACTAAAAATCAAAATAGGTAAATATTTCGATTTCCAAAACCTGAGTGATTTTTCTCTCGCATACGTACGTAGGTAGATAGGTGAAGGTTCTCGGCAGGCAATTAAATTTACAGGTGGTTCAAAGTTACCGGTTCACGAAATCACGATCCAAGAAATCATAAAAACCATTCGTCTTCTCGTACACTACAAAAATGTCTACTAAAAATTAAAAATCAAAAAGTATGACTTTTGTAAGACTAAATTTTCATTTTAGTATGACTTCTTTTGGAGCGAGTAAAAACATTTTTTTTTTATGAAAACCAATTTTTGTGCTGTCAATTCAAAAACACAAAATTTTTAACATCCATCATTAAAACACTTTTTAGTGGAGGTCTTACAGCATCTTTTAGAAGTTACAGCATTTCAGTCCGCTTCCACTCAGCTGAAACTCGATCTTTGGGAAATTTTTTTCAGTTTTCAAAGCAATGCTATCTTTACAAACCTTTCGAATTGACCTAGGAGGTCGTCCTTTGCATGGTGCCTACAGGAAATACCCCCCCCCCCCCCATCACTACTTTTCAGAAAACTTTCAGAAGATCTTCTCAAACATGGTTCTAATTCAATTCAATTTTTTAATCGGCTGAAAGTGCCTACACCCTACAGCTATGGTAAATTTCCAATTCTACTTCTAACTGGTCAAGTTAAATGGACAAAAAGAATTATTTAGACAGTAGCGCAGCCTGACAAACATTCAAAGGAGGGGAGAGGGGTTATGAAAAAAAAACTTTATGTACAGTCTTGAAAAATATTCATCATTTTTTCCAGATTGCTCAACTTGAAAAAATTTATCATCATTAAAATACTTAAGCAAATTTATTGAAACCGAGCGAAGCGAGCTCGAAAATGTTTAGCAGAAAAAGGCATTCAAAGCTGAAATTTCAACATTTTTTCACTACTTTTATTGAAATTTCCACAAAATTCACTACATTGTAGACAATAGATATACCTACCTTGCTTTGGCATATAGATTGACGGAAGACCTGTATGTGACTTTTCGGGATCACGAAGTTTACAACATATACGACGCCACCCTGATTGAGCAGGAAGACGGAACATTCAAATATCATTTTGAAGGTATTATCGATAACGTGGATGTAGAAATGCCAGCGCTTGGCGATCCAGAATAAGTTCTAGCAAGCGAATCACTTAAAAATTAACAGCTTTCGGGTTCTTTTGTTTCAGAATAGTCTGAACAAAATCAAACATTTATCGTCGATTTTTTTTTTTATGAATTCCCTGTCACTTGCAATATTTAAAATAAAAACTATTTCTCAGTGTAATCGTGATGTGATATTTATGATTTTTGTGATAGATGATTTCATAAATACAAAGTGGTACCACAAGTTTGTAGCATAAATCCAAATAATACAAACAAAGCAAAATGAAGTCAAAAATTCAACGTCATCATACCGCAGAAAAAACAAGTACACATTTCATAACGATTTTCAAAATGACTATAAAAATGCAGTGGTGGAAGAACATGCAAAAAACCGTCAAAGAGCAAGACAAGAACGAGAATAAGATTATGGAAATGACAAGAACAGAACGAATGAAAATAACAAAGCAAAGATTAGTGAGAACACAATTATAATACATGACAGGAAAACGAAATGCAGTATTTTATTTTCATAACAAAAAAATGAAAACTAATTCCGTAAGGTCTGTTACCTCGGTCTCACCTAGAATAATTTTAGGGCGCTAAATAATTGTGCTAATTTGTGCCCATAACCCTCAAAATTTGTGCTCTCTCCTCTTCCTGATATATTTTAAATCGAATTTTGATTTCAAATCGTTTTTAGTGTTCAATTATTGCCCTCATTTCGTGCGAATTTGTGTCATAAATTTCCCAACTTGTGTTTCTCCTCTCATTCTCAATTTGAAGGGGGCGAATTAGCCCCCCTCCCAAATTGAAATTTTCAACATCGTACACGACGAACATATGTGATACATCTACAATTTGAATTGTATCGAGAACACGTTCATTTCGTAAAATTTTTCGGGACCGTCTCTTAATCATCATTAGTCAACTATTTCTTGGTCGTGTAAACGCGGTTACCTAAACTTGGTAAATTTTTCGAGTATGAAACTGACACCAATATTACTTTTTTTTTCTTACTGGATTAACATCGATGCATCAGTTAATTCCGAAGCCTGCGAGAAGCAATCGTATAAACAATACGACACCCAAAAACTAATGGATAGATATGAGAGCGAATATTCCTGGTTTGGTAGCGGTGAGTGAGTTTCATTATACTAATTAAAAGGGTACATTTTAGAACAAACTAACTAAAAAGCCATACCTACAAATCACTTTTGTAACAAAATTTGAAAATTTCAGTGAGAAAAGCCATCAGTAGTACGATATTTAGAACCAAAGAAATAAAATTAGAAGGCAAGTTGGCACAATTTCTATGCGCTTGTGCAAATTACAAAATTCAAGATATTAACGTCAGAAATGCAGATCCCAACGAAAAACCTATTCGCACATTCTCCTTCGATGAATTTTTCCAACAAACGAGCTTTCAGAAAAGCACGATGGAAATGTACTTTAAGCCATATTGCAACTGGATTCCTTCTTACTTTTACCGATATCTGCGCTTTCCAGCTACTTATTGCCGTTTAGACGAATATCTTATAGCGAAAGGGCTAGTAAACGCGAAATCCGGACAAAAACAATTGTATGTCATTTATGTGTCAAAAGTGACAGCATGGTACGATGACGTACCTAAATATCTTATGAAAGGAATTTTTTCAGAAGTTGACTTGGAAATGCTGGAAGAAAAAATCGTATGGGAACGTTGATTTTTCCCTTTAATTTTACGATATTCCTATGAATAAAAATAAATAAATAATCTTGAACTGTTTCTTGACACCCTTTTTTTAAAAAACTGATCGAAAATGGGTTCGCGATGCAGAAAATCATAAAAACCAGTTGTACATATTTCCGTACACTTCGAAAAACTTACCAAAAGGCGAAAAATTCATTCGTTAAACTTAAAAACAATCGCACAAACGTAGCGTTGTCGACCTCGTTGCACAAATCGCAATTACGGTTTCAAAATGATTGACTTCTTTATAATTGAGTAATGAACACCTTCGTTGAAACTTCATCATACATCGAACACCAACAATTTAATTCTATTGAACAAATGTTCAAAATTTTCCAAAAAGTTATCACAATTTTTCGAACAATACTTGTGAAACGTTGCACAAAACACTTGCTGGCATAGATCGAACATTAAACGAAATTCTTCCTTTTCTTGCAATTTTGAAAAACGATACCAACGAACATATGCTATGCACCTTGAATTGTATCGAGAACTCATTCGTTTCATTCCAAGTTTTCGAGTAGTTGACTATTTTTTTCTTTTTTGATCGAGTATTGAACGCGGTAGATACAACTAAGTAAATTTTTCAAGTATGAAACTAGCACCAATTTTACTGATTTCTTTATACTGGGTCAACACCAATGCGATGAACAAATTCCAAATATGCCAGAAGCATTCGTACATCACAAACTCCGATACAAATCTGCGTAATAAATATCAGGACGAATATTCCTTGGCCGTTAGCGGTGAGTGAATTACAAAATATATATACTAATAAAGTGTTACATTTCAGAACGAGCTAATCAAAAAATCACTGACGAATCGCTTTTGATACGAAATTAAAAATTTTCAGTGAGAAAAACTCTAAATAAGGTATTCGACAGCAAAGAAGTTACACCTTCTTTCAAAATAGGAGGCAAATTGGCAAAATTTCTTTGCGCTTGTGCATTTTACAAAATCAAACACAAAGATGCGGATATACCTGAAGAACATGCTGAAATATCTTTCAACACAATTTTCCGACCAACTACTTGGGAAGAGAGTAAACTGCTAATTTATATTTTTCCATATTACTTTATGGTTCCCTTTTACCAGCACCAGTTTCCAGCAACTTATTGTGAATATGGTGGAAATTACTATCTTTTAGCTAAGGGGCCAGACAAGACTTCGGACCAAAAACAAAACTACAACATTTACGTGGCAAAAGTGACGGGTGGTCGGTACAAGGACAAACCTTCATATTCTATGGAAGGATTTATCTCAGATGTTGACTTGGAAACGGTGAAAACAGAAATAACGGCGCAAAGTTAATTTTTTCGTTCTGTTTTAAAATTTTGATGAAGAAAAATAAATAAATAAGCTTGATTTTTTCTTGATAGTTCGTTTAAAAAAACTTCAGCATTGAGTTCCTTGGTATGGAGAACATGGACGGAAAATATACGTAAAGAACTATATAGAAAAGCTGAAAAGCTGGGGAAAATACAGGAAATTGCGACCAAAAACAAAAATAATCTCACCCAAACTAAAAATTCAAATCAACATTAAAAAATTATGTAAAATTCAGGCCTCGTCAGGGCTCACCTGGACCCTTTGGTCAATTCGTCTAAAAGTTAGCGTGATTTCTGAATTTTTTCAACTCCAAAAAATCTAATTTCTAACAAAATAATTATCTAAAAGTCAGCATGATTTCTGAAGAGCTAGCCGATGAAATTTCACAACATTCACTACGAAAATTTCAACAAAAAAATTCATTCGTTAGACTCAAAAACAAGCACACGAACGTAGCGTTGTCTTCATTATCATACGAGTCGCAATTGCCATCCTCAAAATTATTCGTAATTAAGTAATGCATACCTTCGTTTAAATTGTACCATCGTTGTACACACTTCGAATACCAATAATTCAATTCTGTCGAAGCATAGCTTCGAAATTTTCAAAAAACTGATCTTAATTTCACGAGCAACACTTTCAAGGCTTTGCAAAACACTTGCTAAACATTTAAAACACGTTAATACGTCATTAATCAAACATTCATCGAACGAAATTTGTTGCTTTCTTGTAATTTTTGAAAAATTATACCGATGTACGAATGCGATACGTAATTTAAATTGTATCGAGTACACGTTCATTTCGTATGTATAAGTTTTCACGCAATCGTCTCACAATCTTCATTTTTCAAGTCTCTCTCGGTTCTATAAGCACGTTGAAACAGTTAGATTCTTCAAGTATGAAACTAGCGCCAATATTACTGTTTTTTTCATACTGGATCAACGCCACTGCAAAGGATTATAATCTCGACGTATGCAATGATCATTGGTATGTCTTAGAGACTGACGAAAACCTACGAGCTAAATTTCAGAAGGAATATTCTATCGTTAATAGCGGTGAGTGATTTACGTTCTAATAATTAAAACGCTTCATTTCAGAGCGAGTTGATCAAAAAATCACCTACGAATCATTTTTGTTACAAAATTTGATGATTTCAGTGAGAAAAACCTGGAGGAAGGTGTTCAACAGTAAAGAAGCTACAACTTATTTCAAAATAGAAGGAAGACTGGCAAAATTTCTATGCGCTTGTGCACTTTACAGAATCCAAAAATCTATCGTCAGAAATCCAGATGAGGATGAAGAACCAACTAAACTATCTTTCGATGAAGTTTCCCAACATATGACTTTTAGGGAAAGCACACTAAGAATTTATATTTTTCCCTTTTACCAGCACAAGTTTCCCGCTACTTATTGCGGTTTAGGCGAATACGAATATCTTTTAGCGAAGGGGCCAGACAAGTCACCGGACCAAAAACAAGTGTACAACGTTTACGTACAGATTGGTACGATGACGTACCTGAATATTCTATGGAAGGATTTATCGCAGAAGTCAACTTGGAAACGCTAGGAAGAGAAATCGTGTAGGTGAAGTTGATATTTCCACTCTGTTTACAACTGTAATTAAGGAAAATAAATAAATAGTACCCTAGTGAATTTTTTCTTGGTACATAGTTCGTTGAAAACAACTCTAAAGAACTCTTTGCCTTAGAGTTGAGTTGCACAGATTCGATCGTTGAAATAATTCACTAGATTATAAAGAAACGGTACAAAAAATGAAACAGATTGTAATCAAAAACAAAAATTCTCCAAACTAAAAATCAAAATCAATATTTTGATTTCAGTTTTCAAAACTTGAATAATTTTTCTTTTGATAATTAGCCAATGAAAAATTACGTAGGCCTGAAAAATGCTGAAGTCCATAAATAATACACCCAGTTCAAAGATAACTTTTCCATTTAAAGAAATTCAACTTCAACGAAAATTTGTATCTATGCATTAGATCGAAATTCACCCGTCAAATCGAAATTTCAAAATAAATTCACTTTTTCCTGAATATTAGAAATACCCACTGTAAGAATGCACCGTCACTTTCATTGAAACTAGACGCACCAGGCATCAATGGATTTGCCTTATGTGCACCTGGTTTAAAAATTTTTTTAAAAATTGAAAAGACAAATCACTCCTAATTCGCAATATGAAGCGATTTTGAACAACTATACAAATGAACATCTGCAATACGACTTTATTTTTAGTAAAAGCTGCGCTAAAAATACGTTTACTTCGTACGTTGGTTTTTTGTTAATCGTCAGTACTTCATTGGAGTCGCGTTGTTGTTCAAGTGCTATACTAAGTAAGGTATATCTTCTAAACGAAATCAGGGAATACCATTCCAAGTATGAAATTAACGCTGATATTAATGTTATTTTCGTATTTGTTCAATACCACTGTGATGGCAAACTCCAACGCATGCACGAACCAACCTTATGCACCGGGCACTCACAAAAACGTAGGAATGATATTCAAGAACGAATATTCCTTCTTTGCTAGCGGTGAGATTGTAACTAGTTCTAATATATATGATGAAACAAAACAATTAAAGAATCACGACCAACTCAAAATTTGACAATTTCAGTGAGAAAAAAATTTCAGAAGAAATCCAGTTCTAAAGAAATGTCCATACAAGATGATGCAATAGCGTTTAAATTATGCGCCTGCGTTTTAGGAAAATTATCAGAAAATTTTCAAACTATGGATGTCGCTGACACCTCAATAAAATTAAGTATTTGGCCCTATTATCTAATCATTCCATTTTACGAACACCATTTCCCGGCTATTAGCTGCATTCCCAATATGAATCTAGGCTTAAATGTAGGCAACATGGACCATTATCTTCTAGTGCGAGGAACGCAAAAGCAATCAGAAAACGAAGAGGTGTATAACATTTACGTGCTGGCAAAGGTAAAGAAGGATAATGACTATGATTTTCTAGGTGTTATCAAGAAAGTTGACTTGAAAAAGCTGGCAAACGAAATTGAAATAACGAAACTGTCATAATGTTCAACTCTTTCTTTTGTTTATGATTTAATAAAAAAAATATGTACCTAATACCTACAATTACCTACATATAAATGAAGCAATTTTAACAGTAGATGATCTATTTTTATTGATAGTTTGTAACAGGGCCTATTCTGCAAAAAATTTTGATTTGCACAAACATACCTAACTATTAGGGTGTCTCATAATTTAATTTTTTTCGAAATGTTGAGCGTCTACCCGCTAAAAATGTTCCTTTTAGTGCTAAATGAACACCATAAAAATTTCACCTCAAAAAAATTATTTTGAGTGGTCGCCCAAGAGCGATGTTTATTTCGCACGCAGCGCTCGAGCTACGCGGTAATAGCCCACCAGTTCCTCGCGGCAACCGGTCCCAGATTACACGCACGTTGATGACACAACAAAACCTCCTCTCGATTACGCCGGGCGACAGAATTTTTTTGTCGGAGGATTAATCGTACTTAACCTTTAGTTCAGACCTGAATATACTCATATTATGCCGTATCAACAATTATAATTGTTCATGTCACCAGCTGAGTGCGGTTCAAAGGGGCGAAAATGGTAGTTTATGGGGGATTTCACGTATATTTCTACATTTTTAATACTAAGTGTAAGGGTAAAACCAACGAAAATGGCGGACAAATTATGCGCCTGAGCCCTGAGCGTTAGAAAAATTACCAAAACAGAAAAACAGTAGCTCGACCCTGGCGGTGAATTAAATTTTGTATAATCAGTATCTCGACAGCATTCATCGTTACATCGTCAAACTTTCGAATTGAATTCACTTTTTTCTGAACAGATACGCATAGTGTCAAATTGCATCGTTATTGACATTGAAATTGGTACCGAACACCAATGAATTCGCCTTATGTGCACTAGGTTAAGATAAATTACTCTTAATTTCACGAGCAATACGTTCCACGACATGCGTAAATCATTTTTCAAGAGCAATACCTATGTAACCTGCTTTATTGCAAAGCGCTTGCCAATCATTTGACACATAATAATTACATGGTACCTGAGAATTCTCCAATTTGAACAATTTTACGAATGAACACCTGCAATACGAGTTACATCATACATGGATACGTTCATTTCATGTGTGAGGTATTTGTTATTCGTCAGTATACCGTTGGCGTCGTTTCGTAGCTCAAATTTTATCCTTAGTTGTAATAATTCGTTTACGAAATCGCAGAATAATTTTTCCAAGTATGCAATTGATACTGAAATTAACGTTTTTTTCATATTGGTTTAATACCATCGTGATGGTAAATTCCAACACTTGCACGAACCAATCGTATGAACCAGGCACTCATAAAGATTTAGAAAAGAAATTCAAGAACGAACATTCTTTCTTTGCTGAAGGTGAGCTTGCAACAAAATTAGATAACATCTAAGTACACGCAAGTACAAATATAACGAATCAAAATAACCGAACCGGATTCAACTTTTAATTTGAAAATTTCAGTCAAAAAAAACATTCAGCATAAATTCGGTAACAGAGAAATTTCCATACAATATGATGTAATAGCAAAACAATTATGCGCATGTGTGTTGGAAAAATTCTCTGAATCGAAAAGCAGCAGCACGAGCACCTCATCAGTCGATGAACTTTTACAACGTATGGCCTATGGTACAACCCAATTCGGAATGTATATGATGATTCCTTTTTACCGACACTATTTTCCAGCAATTTACTGCCTTCCCAGTCGGGGCAATAAGGACTGTTATCTCATAGCGAAAGGACAGCACAAGCAATCGGATGAAAAACATCTGTATAACATTTATGTGGCAAAAGTCAGCAAATGGGTTGACGGCGCTCCTATGTATCATTTTCTAGGTGTTATCAATAATGTTGATTTAGGAGAGCTATTTGAGGCAGGCATGAGCAAATTAACACCACAGTCATAATGTTTGACTCATTCCTTTGTTCGCGATTTAATAAATACTATCCTACGACTTTTTGCAAACGTATTTTCAATTCGTCTCTTCAATATATATCCATTTAAAGACTAGCCAGAAGTCCTATTTTACAGTATGTTGTAACAAAAAGTAACCAGTTACAATGTTTGTAGAAATGTAGACCCATGACTAAAATGTATTTCCTGACTAAAGAGTTGGGTTCAAATTCGAGCCAAATAAATGATTATTTTGTCAGAAAAAAATGTTGACCCCTTTCTCATCATACAAAGTCACCGTTTTCTGGTCCTTTCCTGAACATCCTCCTTTAATTAGGATAAATCAGGTTGTTTAATGTCTATCTGATTTTTTTTTTTGGAAATCCATGACTTTTCAAAGACTTTTTCATGACCTTTCTGTACTTTCTTACATATCAAAAGTTTCTTTGTTCTAGAAAATTTTTGTAACTTTACAAAAAAAAAAATTAATACCCCAACCTGAATTTTGCCCAATAAAAAGTCAGAAATTCACGACTTTTCTACAACCTCGTAATTTTTTGCATAATCCATGACTTTTCCATGACTTCTATGCCCTGCACACACCCTGGGAATTAAAAAAATGGGGAGTGATAGAGGAAATATCCTCCACAGACTTGAAAATGAAAATAGCTTTTATTTACAAGTGATACATACAACGAAGTCACTCGTGGCCCTAAAGGCGGGCAAAAGCCTCCCCCAGCCTCCTCCATTCGTAGCGATCCTGGGAAATGTTTTGATATTGGGGATGTTTGAGTAGTTTCCCAAAGTCATCCCTCCATCTGGCTCTCTGTTTTCCCCTACGTCTAGTTCGCGAATTAAACCAAAAAGTTATCTTGGACGTCCATCTGTTGTCTTTTAACCTTGCTACATGGCCTCCCACAGACTTAGTTGCGTTAATTAAAAGAATTAGGTTTAGAGTTTGAGTCACAAAATAAGCCAGGGTAATTTTTATGGAAAATTAAAAAAAATTGAAATTGAATCCGTAAAAATCAAAATAATTTCATTCGAATTTTGAAAATTTTCAATTTTTTCCCCCTCACCATAGTTCTAACTTCGGTTCGTCTCTATTCGTTGGCTCTTCTTCTGACAACATGCGGTAGCAAATTCTTTATTTTCTATTCTTTATTTCTTCTCGTACAATCCAAATTATCCAATTATCACGATGAAAGGAGCGGCAAATTTTCCACCGAGAAACCCCATTCATTACCTCTCCACTTCCGCATCACCCACAAAAAGGAAGAACAAATCACTTTAATCACAAAAAAATTACACCCAACCGCATTCCAAAATCTCAAACCAAGGTGCACAAAACATCGTACAACGCATTCTTACCCACTATACCCCTCCTTCGTACCCAACCCTGCCACAGTATCAACTAATACGACTCGGGCATAAATTTCATAACAGCAACAAAGAAAAAGGAAACCGTCGACATGTCGTAGTACACCTTAAGTAAATTACGCTCGTATTCAAAGTGTCATTGGTCGTGATTTCGTGATTGTCGGATTGTTTAAGGTATATTTTCTCATTCGGTATTTGTTCGAGATGTCATTATCGCATTGCCATCGAGCAGCGAGTTGAAAATGAGAAAAAAAAACGATAATTTCCGGCCGAGTCGTTGAACCAGTTCGGTTTCACCTATCAATTAGAATCACGCGCGGCTCGACGACGTCGACACACGAGCTGTACGTATACGAGTACTCGGGCTATGTATATTGCTTATACGCTTAAGAAAATCAACCCTCTGCCTCCGCTCTTGGTCAAAATTACGAAACGTATTATCTCTGTCGGACGGAAAAGAAAATTGTAATCGGTAATCTAAGTCAGTTTGGCCAATAAGTATTGAAATCGAATTGCATTCGACGTACGTTCCCTATCTTCGAAGTAGGTACACAAGCGTAAGATTACAGAGCTACTGCGAACTACTTCGGGGCAAGGGCGACGCAGAGGGATAGATACTTTATCTAGGTACCTTAATTACGTTCATAGATACCATGTGGCAGTGGCAGCTACCGATGGGCCGTCTAACGATTAACGTGTTATCCGAAATGAGCTTTTATTACGTAGCCTTAGCACACAGATAAACACAGCACGATGATGTAATACCTACGTATCTGCAAATACGAGATGAATTGTCGCTGCTCGAACGCGTACAAGCACGAGATATGCCTCGAGTTGGCATGACATGCTAAGCACCGGTCGTCGTACAGGTAATTACACCTCATCGTGTATATTTTTTCGCGGTTCGTTGACGTCGAAATGGAAATCATTGCAGATTGCACATTCTCAGAGACTTGGCCAACGTCGACCAAGGGAGAGAAAGACTCCTGGTCAAAGGTAAAAATTCTCTTCGGTTTTGATGACCTTGGGACGGTACACTTCTGGTTTCAGTGGGTGCATTGCTGTAGGCCCTTACATCTTAAGCTGCTCTACGGGCACAGATGGTACATGTACGATGCCTGGCTATACAAAGATTAAGAAATTCTTCTCCATGTGAAACGTATACACTCGCAGTATACATACGCAACTCCGGCGGTGCTCGTCATACTATTTGGTCACATTAATCACTCGATAGTATGTGTCTTTTATGCTGCACCGTATATGTATACATATCCACGTAGATACAGCTAATATAAACACACACCGACAACTCTCGTCTCGTTTTTAGTAAACTCCAAATACTAATGGTAGAACACATGCACATATATTTTGTCGGCGACGTTCATCGTTGTCAGCTGCGACAAGCGTACGTAATAATAATTCGGTTGAGGTTTTTTCCCCTTGGTACGAGACTACGAGTACAGGAAAATGGTAGGTATTTACTTCAACGTAGTATCAACGATGCCGGAAATGATGTGTAAAATTTGACTACGCACGTAAGTCCAAATACCTCTCGCTATATTAATACTTCGAGTACTTTATTCGACGACTTCGTATCATCGTATCATTCTAGGGTACTCAACTCGTTCTTCATGTATCAGCTCGGGTATCACTTATCTAAATCTCTCGTATGTAAATTCGAATACGAGCTGCGCCTCGACCGCGAACACCAATTCGCGAATCGCTACCGCCTCGAAAATTCGCGTTTCGATGTCGACAAGTGGAATGTACACAATGAACGCATCGCAGCGTACAAGATTCCTTGAAATAGTGCAATTTATCATCGCCGCTGCGTATCTACCTGTACAGTGTACACTATAAAAATACACTTCATTTTTCACCTACAAATTAACGCATCCGGTTAAGCCTTCCAAAGGTGTCTAGCACCTTCGTATACGAACTACTACAAGGACATCGACAATACCAGAAGATAATTCTTTTCTCGGTATTTTTTTTTACTTCGTTGGAAAAAAAAAGGTGCTTCCATTTTTTTTCTCCTCTTGATTGTTTAGCTAACTCGACTACCCGAATAGAATTATCGTGCGTTTATTTTAGATCGACTTACATGTAGCACGTATAGTAATCATATTGCAGTTTAGGTTATTACACCGGGTACTGATTTTTTATTATCTTTTTTTTTTTCATTCCATTTAAGTACAGAAACAATTACCTCTCCGAGATCGTACGTATATTCGTAAACGTGTTCTGTACATACGCTATCCTCTCGATATACTTTACAGAACTACATACAACTCCCACCCGGTTGAATAATTAGTTTAATAATACGCCGGTTATGAATCTTATACAACGTGCCATTGTTTTTACTATATATACGAGTACATATCCACGCGTATTAAAAGGGGTTTCTTTCGATTCTATTCTTTTCGTAGGTATATGTGTTTCACGTACAGTACGAGTATACATACAATACACGTACTAATATCCATAGGTACCAAGTACCTATAGTGTACTGTCACGAGTGCTAAATTTGTATCGTGCTAGCGAGCTTATGAATGGAATAGAAATTTGGTTAACGGTATAATATTTCGTTGGTTCTCAAGAGTGTGTATCGTGCCATGTACAAGACGACGTGGTGTGGTGCTCGAGTGATTTATGGACGAATTGTGGAATATTAAATAAGAGCTGGGAACGCGCCATGTCTGTAGAAAGGCGACGTAAATAGAAAATATAGTGAATTATCAAAAAATGCTTTTATGGTTCGATAAGATGAATAAAAAAGACCATGTTATTTTCTCGTTTCGGAAGCTTTGGTGGTCCAATATAAAGTACAACAAAGAAATGAAGTTGAGAAATCTTCGCACAGTTGACAAGTTTGTCAATAAGTTCTTCAGAAGCCGGAATGCATGACCAGGCCAGGGTGTCAATTCAGGATTTGATTAGGATTTTGTAAGACCGTTCGACAAAATGCTTTTCAAGAGCCCTCTCCTTTCTCCTCCTTCCAAAGGTAAATGATTTCGATATTTATACAAGTGATCAAAAAAATTGGCACAAAAAATGAACTAGATCAAAGAAACTTTTTTTTTTGAAAGAATGAGCAAAACAAATTGACAATTCAACTCGATTTTTTTCAATTTTTTCACTTTTCATCACTTTGATTAACAAATTAGGGAGGAAACAAATTTTGAACGAAAATTGTAGAACTTTTTCAACACTTTCAGTACCTACCTTTTACTTTCAGTTTGACCTACGGAATTCACATAAAAACAAACAACTTTGAGACTTTGAGAGAATAATAAAGTTTTGAAGATAATTTGAGTAAGGGGTTCAAAACATAATTTTCAATTCAATTTTGATATGGTAAGTATCAATTATGGGGAAGGGGAGGTTTACTTGGGTAGATGCGAAATTAAGACCCCTCAAGTTGGCTGAATTTTTCAAAATAAAATTAGATAAAAATCGTCAAAGATGCATGAAGTATTTTAAAAAGAATAGAATAGAAAATTTCATGAAAACCCTTTAAAATTATTCTGAAAGTAGCGAAAAAGTCGTAAAAAATGTGCAAAATATAGTTGAAGTTTTTGCAACATTTCCAACATTTTTTATGCAATTTTTTTACAATTTTCACATTGTTTCAGACATTTTCGGCTACTTTTCTTCCATTTTTGCAAGATTTTCAACGATTTTTAAGAAATTTTCAACTTTTTTTCACATTATTCCTGCCATTTTTGCAACTTTTTAATGATTTTTTTTTTGAAATTTTCAACTGTTTTCAAATTATTCCAGACATTTTCATGAATTTTTCACCTCTTTTGCAACATTTCTAATGACTTTTACGAATTTTTCAACTTTTTTTACAACATCTCAGACATTTTTGACACCTTCTTCATAACGTTTGTAATATTTCCAATAGTTTTTTTTTACTATTTTTACAATCTTTCAGATATCCCTGGCATCTTTTCACCACTTTTCCACTTTTGCAACATTTTTATGAAATTTTCAACTATTTTCACAACACAGACATTTTTGACGACTTTTTCACTACATTTGCTACATTTTTAATAACTTTTGAATAATTATAATGAACTTTCAGACATTTCTGACAACTTTTTCGCCACTTTCACAACATTTTTATAAGAATTTCAACAATTTTCGTACATTTCAGGCATCTTTCACAACTTGTACAACATTTTTGATAGCTTTTAGACAATTTTTACAACTTTTCATACATTTTTCACCACCTTTTCGCAACTTTTGCAACATTTTCAATGATTTTTATAAATTTTTCAACTGCTTTCACAACATTTCAGACTTTTCTGACGACTTTTTCATCATTTTTGCAATATTCCCAACAATTTTTATGAATTTTTTCAGTTTTCAGTTATCAGTTTAAGTTCTACATCTCTTTTTTCAAATCATTCATTCAATGACAAATTGAAGAAAGCATAATTTATCTGCGATCGTACGTAGATTTCGTGTTAGAAATAGAGATTAACATTTCAAAATTTTTTTTTTTTATATGACTAGATTTCTAATAAGATTCAAATAGACTCAAATAGATACGAGCAGATAATGATATTTTCGATATCAAATTTCATTTTCTCAATAGATCTATTTCGTTTTTTCAAGCACCTATTATTGTAAGTACGAGTATAAATATTTGAAGGACGCGATGATGCAAAGTACAGCATGGTTTCACTTCCTCAATTAATGAATCATAAAAAATTACTTACGATCGTACTTATCTCTTCATATTCTGTCATTCTTAAACGATGAAAATTTTTTACTCACCTAAAACAAAAAGATAAAATACATCGTTGGTTAGTTTAATTTGTCTATAAAATGGTCAGCTCATTATAAATCTTAAAATTAGATATAGAATCTACGTATTATGTATCCGGTCAATGCTACTTCAATATTTTTCTCATGGATACTAGTACATCTGCGTTCGTCGAAAAGTATACCTACTTCATTATTTCAAAGTGTTTTTCAACTCCACGATCTCTTAATAGATTTTTGGAATTATTTATTTTTAGATTTATAAACTTCATCATTATTCTGACTCTTCTAGCTATTTTCACGAAACAGACAAATTTCATCAATTTGAACTTTAGATCCATAAATCTCACCCTTCCAAAAAATAAACAAACACTACGAAAATTACACAACAGCCAATTTGCTCAACATTCTCACTTCATCACTTTTCGCAACCTTGTTTCACTACACAAAGGAAAACAACTCTGGCGTTCAATCATCCAGATCATCAAACCATCACGCATTACACACCTCGCCGGCGCATTATTACTCGTAGCTCACTTAATCAAACCCATAATGACCCCAACGACTGAACCCAGGAAGACTACAACCTCGCAAGTGTGAAAGGTACGTGTTGCGAAACCGTGGTCACCATACTTGGACAAAAATCGCGCCGACAGACACTTCGCAGACCTACTACCATTTCTGGCAAAAGACCAATTCGAGGGTACCTTGGAGAAAAATAAAAAAAATAAAAATCATCCTGACACAATCGACTATTATCTCTCAGTCTTGGAACTGGAACGACATTGCTGTACGTTGTACGAGTAAAGGACATTTTACAATGGTACCACGCCTGCCTGCAGTTCATATTTCTCCATCAAGCACAAGGTGCTACCTTAATACCTCATGCGTATAGCGAACGTGTCGAAGAAATTATCAAAAAATGTACTAAGCGCAGATATTACATATTTGCAAAATCGTAACCATTAACTCTACGTACGTAAGGTTAATAACACCTTCTCAGCTGCTTTGTCGACCCAAATAAGTATACTTTTAAATAGATGGTCTACATTTAAGGTGCATATACCGTACCTAAACTAAACCCGCGATAATGCATATTTTACCGTTACTCGCGTATGTCCAGGTACGTACAGTATGCCCAACACACGTATGTACCTTGCTGGTGAATTATTTTTGCAACAATTCGTCAACTAACATCGTACATGATTTGTCACGCGTTCCATTTCACGTTCGTTCGTTTGACCGGGCAAAACTTTCATTTTGTTTTGAATTTCGTACACCATACCGGAGGATAGATAGGTGTACGTGAAAAGACATGTGTCATACGCCATCGTACTCTCGAGATAAACCACGCCAACATCGCGCCAATTTCGAAACAACAAGTGCACGCCAAGATCATTTACCCGAGATAATCTTTAAAAAAAAGCCCGAGTTATTCTCGGGTGATTAACGTCGAGTTAATGTTATTTTAACGAGGTTGCGTACCATTAAGACGCTCGACGACGCTGCCGAACCGAAGGCATCATCGAGCGAAGAAAAAACAACAGCATAACCTGTACCAAAGAGGTGCACAAGCACCGGCAACTCGACGAGTAATTAGAGAATTAGTTGAATTTTTAATTTTACCACATCGTGACGCTCTGGCGTCTTCATTGTGTATCGTAATCTTTAATTAATATAAAAACCTCCGTCCGGTATATCGACGCAGAACCGCCTCGAAACTAAACCAAAATTCCATTCAACTTTATGCTTTCCATTACACAAACACCCCCTGATCCGCTGACTTCTTGGCGCTAATGGATTCGCTATATAGGTAGATTTGATATAAGAAATCTCGTTCGAAGAACCCCCCTTCCGCCACCCCGTCCGATCTATTTTCTTTTACTTAACGTCGGTTGGCGCAGGGCGTCATCTTCGGCGCTCTTACGAGTTGGAAAAATCGTAACTATCTTAAACTCGAAAGGTTAATTACTTAATGGAGCGCATTAAACGGCCGTAATAAAATAGGTTAATGAGTTGTTACCGACGCCTGCCCTCGCCTCGCCTCGTCTCGAGGACCGCCAAATGGGCATTTTTTATTTTCTTACGCCGCCCACCTTCGCCTCGTCTTATCCACCCAATGCAAACATTTCGTTATTCGAGTGTCAACTGGTTCTCTTCTTCCTCGTAAGGTACTTTTACAAATCGATCGATCGTATCGCCGGAATTCGTGTACACAAATTTGTACTCTGGTCTACCCCTCGCTTCACTCCGTCAAGTACCTATATCGTATAGGTGCACTCGACTCACATACGTAAACAGGAAAAATATACTCATTCCGTAGTCAAATCGGAATGAACGGATATTATACTCGGCTCGGTAATAAGCTATTGTTCGTTTGGAAAAAAAAATCGCTGTGTTTCCTGTCTTTGTGAGCGGCGTTAATGTTGCTCTACGAGTATTTGATTTCGCTTATTGTTTTTCCCACATCGACGAGCCGCCGATCATCTGTCTCTTCGATGGTTTTCCACCTTCTTCAACCTCTGGTGGTTCTTACTCCTCGATCCTACCGCATTGTTCGGTATCGTGGTAGATAGGTAGCCCAGCACTGTGCCTCCTTAAGCTCCACCACCGAAGACCTTGAATCAAGGGACAATGTTCTCCTTATACGAGACACGAACCGACGACGGATGGAAAACCGCGTTAAATTTTTTTCTTTTTCCTCGTTTCCAGTCCACTTGGTCGTAAAATTCGCCCAAATTGACCGCTGACGCGTACATAAGGCTAATTAGACGTAAACTCGCCAAAATTTCATACTTAGGCCATAGGTACGTCTACCTTACCTATACGAATTCATTCGCGGATAATTTTGCCGGTCGTTTTTAGATGATTCATACCTCATTCGCAGTTTTTTTCTTTCTTTCCTTCGTTATCTTCTACTTCACGGCTACCACTGTACAGTGTACGTATGTACGTATTGTGCGCTTTTTTCTTTCCTTTTTTTTTTCGCCTAATTTATGTACATAAAAAAATAGGTACGCATAATACAGCGGATATACCTATGACGATGACGTGTACTCGAAGATTACTCTACAACTCGCGCCCCTTATCTTCGTATGCACGTATAATATCCACGTATAGACTATAATATACTATTAGTCATCGTTTTTGTACAGAAAAAAATTCATAAATAGGTGTACCTTACCTACATCGGTAAATCTATTGAAAAAATATCCTATAAATATACGTATAAGTAAAGGGCTATCGGATGTATACGGATTAGTAATACACTTCATTCTACGAGTATAAATACGTTAAACGTCCAATAAATATACATGTACAAGCGAAACCAAGGAAGTGGTACCCGTCACAGTAGGTGTGTTCGCTACTATTCAACCAAGTTTCATCAAATGTCTCCCATCTTCTTCGTATTCTCTTATTATTGTGTAAATTAATCGTCATCGTTACAAAAACTACTATTCGCGGCACCCCACAGTACAATGAAACACCCTGCATTGAAGAAAAAAAAGTCCAGTTTTACTCGAACGCCTTGTTAGACAAACGAGGGATAACGATCGCGTATACGTACAGAGAAAATTTTAAACGATTGATTGACGAACAAATTGGAGTAGAATTACGTTTACGTAACATTGCCAGCGCGTACACTATACATATATTTAATTTACCACCCTCCTCTTCAACACCTCCCCATTATCATCTTTTCAATTACGTGCGCGTATTAATCCAATTATTCGTTTTTAATAGCTTAAGGCGTTATACAACCCTTCGAGTTTTACTAGATGACAGCGGGAGATGCAGAAACAGATAATGGCTCGTTGTGAGAGTTTTTCACCTTTTCACCAAGGTAAGGTCTTATACGATTCACCCCCTTCGATTTCAGTTACATATCCGTACCCATGTACTTTTCACTTTTGCAGTGCAACTTTTTGTGTTGGCTTGAATTTTTTAAATTATTCCAGTAAAAGTAATTCAATCGGAAAATGAATGCCGATAAGGGTCGAATCGATTGCTGGGAGGGGCAGGGGGTGGAAAATTGATAACATTGCGTTTCAAGGCAAAAAAGTCTGCAGGTCCAAGTCTTGAAAATTTTGAGGATGTATTAGTATTGTAATACAAACGACTTTTCGTCGTAAAAATACTTTTGATTTCGTAAGAACGTTAAAAATGTCCATAAAAATCATCAAAAACATTGGAAAACCAGTCAAAAAGACATGAAAATGGTTGAAAATTGCCATAAAAATAGGTGGAAATATCGTAGAAAAGGTCAAAGAATCATGACAACGAATGATGAGATTAGTAGTTGGGAAAATTTTATTGAAATGGTCAAAAATTTCAGAGAAATCAGCTGAAAAAAGTCAAGAAATCATCAAAATTATTAAAAATGAGGAGAGCTAGAGAATTAAACTGCTACAAAAATTGTTAAATATACCTTAAAAATAGACAAAAAAATTTTAAAAACTGTAAAAAAATCTTGCAAAAATGAGCAAAATTTTCATAAAAATCATTTGTAACATGAAAAAAATGATCTGAAAATCAATGAAAATAAACGAAAATGTGTTATAACTATCGAAATTTACGCAATAAAAATCACTAAAAAGAATTATTAAAAAGCTAGAAAATATGAAATCTGACTAAAATCTGGTAAAAAAAGCTAGAATTTTCGCAATATCATTCAAAAGTTTCATTATATTTACCATTTTTACGTAGATTTCAATGGTTTTTATGAAAATTTGTGAATATTGCAACGTTTTTTGCACCATTTCAACCACTTTTACCAATTTTCCAAAAATTTTTACAAATATATTCATATAATTTTTATGAGATTTTCGATGTTTTTTAAAAAATTTTCGGACTTTTTGATGAACTTTTTACTGCTTTTTAATGGACGTTTGAAAAATTTTAACAGAATTTTTGATTGCTTCAAGTATTCTTTGACAGTTTTTCCAACGTTTTAACCAATTTTTGAGAGATTTTTAACAATTTCAACAACACTTTGAACGACTTTCATGATTTTTTGCCCATTTTTATCATTTAATTTTGAATGATTTTTATGAAAATCTCAATAAACTTCACAATTTTTGCCAATAACTTGTGATTTTTGAACCATTTATACAATATTTTTACCGATTTTTCTGATAATTTCAATCACTTTCCCAAGATTGACTATTTTTACGATATTTTTGATAGTTATTGAGCAACTTTTACAACATTTTCAGTAATTTTCACTAAATTTCGTTTCCATATTCTTGACTAAATTAGTGGTTGGACCAATTCTTGACCCTGAGATGTAGCTACTCCCCCACACACAATTAAAAAATGAAGTCGAGAATTTCAACTTCAGAAATTCAGTAGGCGCTTCCGATAGTTTATAATTTATCATAAAAAACTCGAAAATGAAGATAAAAATGCTGAGATTTTGATAAAAATCGATAAAATCATTGTAAAAATAGTCATTAGATCATGAAAATGGAGCAAAATATCGTTAAAATCGCTTAAATTTTTATGAAAATCATTGAAATCCTCATAAACAAGGTCACAAAAGCCAAGAAAATATTTGAAAATCTTGTCAAAATTGTGAAATTAATCATAATAATTGTTGAGAAATGTTGTAGAAGTCGTTAAAGTATCATAAAAATCCTTACAACTTTCATAAATTTTCATAAAAATCTGGAAAAATCATAAAATTGGTAAAAACTGGATGAAATTGTTGAAAATGTAGAAAAAAATGGTAAAAATTGTACAACAATCATTGGAAAAATTGAAAATAAAAACAATTTTTAGTGTAGTTTTAAGGAATTTTATGAAATTTTCAACAATTTTATGATACTTTTGACAGTTTTCTCAATTTTTACGATATAATCGTTCCTATTTCTAGAATACTAATTTTCACACCAATTCGTGAAAATTGCGACGTTTTCCACAATGCGACTACCACTTTTATTTTAAAATATTTTTCAACGATTTTTATGTCTACATTTTTATGAATTTCAATGACATTTAGAACAATATTTTTGCCAAAGGATTCGAAAACAGAAACTATTCCTTTTTCAGACCAACCAATTTTATATACAGGCATTACACAAAAAAAGCAAAAATTGCTCAGCTTGTCAAAAGATTACCTCTCAACCTCCATTAAAGAAATATTTATCGACCAATTAGCCAAAATTTTTTCAAAAACAACTCTCACAATTCTTCCAAATGTTCGAAATGATTGAAAAATCACAAACCAATCGCTTCTAGGAAGGTATCCCATCAAAACCTCTTAACTATTCAACTTCATCAAACCACCGAGTTGATCGGTACCATCTACACACCATAACCATATCGTATCTCTACCAGCAAGCAGTCAAAGAAATCATAAAATCAGCGTTACCCTCGTGGCGCGACGAGTCTCGTGATTTATCGATTTTCTCGGGGCTGTACCGGAGGTCGATCGTATAGTACAAGCAAACGTAATAAATAAATCTAAAAAACCGATCTCATTCTCGTTCGAGTTATTCGATCTGACATCGAACTCGCCGTATAATGTAAAACGGATATACACATACAAATACATCAGCGTGTAATAACACGAAACAAATACGACGAACCCTCGATCTCGAACGACCTTTCGAGTACACATACCACCTCAGCCAAGCAATACCACACTCTTACTCGAGATCCTCGACGCATCCAGCGACAAAGGCAAAAGCACTTCTTCTATATGACGCTATTACCCAAGATACGAGTACTCCACAGCCAAAAAAACAACACGAATCGCGACCTCTTTTCGGACGGAAGCCCTGCGTAACAACCCCACGTAGGCCTAGGTACAGCTACTTGAGAAACCACTCGTACAAACTCGGGGGAAAAACTAATCGTAATTTAACCACAAAAAAAATCGATTTGAAAAAAGAAAAAAAACCTCCAAAAAACAATCCGTCAACTTGAAGTTGAACGTTTTACCGATGAATGAAAATTTCCAAGTGGCTTTCATTACGATTATTACGTGTGTACATAATGTACCCACCATATAAAGCGAGTGCTGAAGAAAAACACACAAATCAAATAATATACGCTTGTACGCGTACGTACACAATACGAAAATATAATAAAATAAAATGAAAAAAAAAAATGTCGAACATAATAAATCGATTATGGCAGCTTACAGGAGGTCATCGCATTTTACATATTTTCGTATTACCTTGTAACCGGCACCGTCGTAATTACCGCATTATTCGAAGCACCGCGGGAGCCCAGGCCCAGGGGTGGGTACCTTAGAGCAGAGGAGACCCATCGGGAGGTACGAGTATGTGCATACGGGGCAGCCACTGCAGCCACATTCCACGTCCATCATACGTACACGTAGCAGGGTTAAATCTATTCCATTCCGATGCACCGTTTCAAAGGCGCCATTCAAATGCGAAACAATACAGTACCTTGATTGTGAAACAATATTTCCAATACGGTTGACGACACATACCAGGCCTTTTCTACCTTTTATACAATACCTCCTCCTCCTACTGCTTTTTCTTTACGAAAAAAAAAAAAAATCGTTCTTTATACTTCGACCTTAACAAGGTTTCTACAAAACGCGAATAACCGCCATAAAAAACACCACCTCGACCCATGCTTCGTACGTACGAAGGATATAAGCAGGTAGGTAGCTAGCTAGGTACATTGGTAGTATGTTTTAGGTATAATAGCCGATGGTTTCCAACACTTCACACATACCGAGCACTCAGCGGACCACTCCAAATGCTACACCTGTTTTGTCAAACAGCTCCGAGGTATTTATACCCTTCGGTGTACACGTCTTAATGTACACATTGGTACTCCAAACGGACATTTCATTTCCAACTTTTTTTTCCCTTTGCTCGGTTTCTGAAACCGTAGCTCGTTATGCCCATATCTTATATCGTACCAGTCCAGCACTCCAGCTCGCCACTCGTAAAAACATAGTAACCTGTCGACCATATCTACATACAGCGATACGAAAAAGTATACCCTGGTACTCGTACATCGCTTCCAGCCATTTCTACGCCTCGTTTGTCGATCGTCGACTAGATACATCGGTCGTACGTCTTTACATTAGCTCTAAATTAACGAGTATATTTTCACACACCAGCTACCGCCAAGCCACACTTACGCTTCCACAGAGTAAAAAAATTAACGTAGGTACAAACCACAACCACTTGGTTTAATTGATTCTCGTCGAGTATCTCGCCATCGGTAGCCCTAACACACGAGGCAAATCTCCGTATCGTACTCGGGTAGGCGTACTGGACAATAATACATATAAAGTAGCCGACCTGTTCAATCCCACGCATACACGAGTTCAACTCGCATGCCTCAATTGAAACTCACCGCCGGCGTCAGCGTAATTTCAAAAAAAGATGCTGCTACGTCGAGTAAAAAAAAATCAATCGTCGATCGATTAAATTATCCCGTCATAAGCGCTCGCCAGTGTGTAATCTTCACAGCTTCGCTGTTGCTCTGCCTACGAAGGTCTTACGACCACAGCTTGAGAAAATTCTCTTCATTCTCATCTCCATCTTTGTCATGTGCCAATCGTAAAATTCCTCGATATGA
Organism: Pseudococcus longispinus; assembly: GCA_900064475.1. Classification (NCBI taxonomy): domain Eukaryota; kingdom Metazoa; phylum Arthropoda; class Insecta; order Hemiptera; family Pseudococcidae; genus Pseudococcus; species Pseudococcus longispinus. Next base: position 6,937 of record FIZU01012026.1, on the reverse strand, counting down.
CCATTAAAAGAATACGTTCGCGAGCGCGAGCCACCGTCGTCATCGTTCTTCTTTTAATACGAATAAGATACTCGATGGTAAATAAAAAAACTCGTTCGAGTACGTAATTTTATTATTCGACGATAAATTAACTCGCGCCATTGATCGACCACCGGTTGAATATTCCTCTATTTCCATATCATCGTGCTCGTAAGCTCGCATTAGATCGCATTCGTCTACTCCTGCGTCTCATTCTCTTCTTCTATATCGGTATCTCATTTAGATAGGTACTTCGAGAGTATCACAACACGATGGCAGCATCGGCATCAACATCGGTGGCGGCGACGCAGGAAATGCCAAAGTGTTAGATCTCATCTGGACAAAGCTCGCGAAGCGAAGGACCCGATCATCGAGTTTTAATAAATGCAGAAATGTTGAAATTATTAATGAGAATATGCTAAAATATCGTAACAGCATAAAACAGAGAGCCGTGTGTCGTTCTGCCATATACCTACATATGTTCCATTCGTCCATCGCCGGTCGTTTCGTTTGTTTTTACTCGTCGTCGGTACCTACGACTACGAGTCGAGTATTATCATTATCAACACATTTATTTTCTGTTTTTTTTGGTTTCGTTTCGCATCACCGAATGGGGGGTTATTTTTACTCGTCGTATAATGGGTTCCCTTGGGCAGCGTCGTGTCAAGATGGACGGTGCATCGGCCACCGTGTGTACGACGTGTACTCTCCCTCGCCATCCCCATGCCCCATAGATACATTAACTTACGTATTTCCTCTCTTTGCACGTACCTATATGTACATTTCTCTGTCATTTTAACATACCCACTAATATGGGTACAATTTCAGCAAGTTTCAACGTTCCGGTATTTTACCAAGCTCGAGTGAACGTGCAAATTAATATACCTGCGCGCCGAATATGCCAACAAGCCTGTCTACATCTATTCCGTATGCTTATACAGATGACCAAGCCAGCAAAGTTTACGTGTCAGGGTAAACATATGCGTACCAAATGTGTTAATTTTATTACCACGCGATAATTTTCCAAGCACGAATTAAATTTCATCATGCCCATTCCGTCCTCTTTCCCGTTTTATTTGGAAAAAAAAATTATGAAAAAATTTTGACGAATGTACGAACGTACGAAGCAAGGACGAAGAGAGTGGAAGAAGCTAATGAACAGATAACGTAAACCTTCGAAATAATCGTTGAAATTTTTATCACACCATATGGCTCGTTGAAATGGCTAATTTCTCATGATGAAATGACGTAAGCGAGCTAGGATTTCTCGTTTTAAAAATTAGAGTAATTTTTGAAAAAAGACATGTTGTAACCGAAAATGTATACCTATACAAAATCGTAGAACTTGACTTAATTCAATTCTCAAACTCAACATCTGAGTCAGAGGAGCGTACAAAGTGAAGATAATGGCTTAGAATCAAGAAAATTCACTTACGAAGCTAGATTAGCCGGGTGGGGGGAGACGAACATGTCATACACGTCTTTTTCACAGCTTTTTATATTACTCGTACTTTGGTACTTCGTCGTACTCAGGGGTTAGTGAAAATAGAGTAGGGGGTGCAACTGCATCGGGCCATTTTTTCGAGCTATATTTGAACAGACTTGAAATTTATGCATCGAAAATGATGATTCCTGCACAATCGATTTTGATGAAATCGTCAAATATTTCGGCTCCAAAAAAGCAAGAAAAGCTTTATTTCAAGTGTGAGAGGGATAATTATAGGCGTGATTCGGGGGAGGCAAAAGTGAGCATTTTCCCCTCCAATATTTTCCCATACTTAATACACACGGAATAATACAAAATTAGCATAATTAATCATGCCAGGAACTTTGGGGGAAAAAAGTAGCAAAAATTATAAAATTTAAGCTTTTAGATGCACTTTTCTGTAACAATTTGAATTTTCACTGGGACTCAATAAATTCACTTATTTCAACAAAATAATGGATATTGTTTAAAAAAATTGTATAAAATCACATTTTTTTGTGTGCCCCTAGAATGAATGTCTGGCTACGTTACTGCCAATGAGTGACCAAAAAAAAAAGAATACCCACGTAATGGCAATTTAAGGGGGTCTCAGGAATCTAGACACTCCTTGACGACTGAAAAATTGGGGAAAAAATATCAAATTTTAGAATATCTTTTCCTATATAAATTTTCGCTTGAGCTTAATATTTTTGAAAAATTTTACGTAAAATCACTTTTTTTCGCCAAGATCCCTTTAAATGCCCAACAATTATCCCCTAAGTTAAGTTTATGAGGACAATACCCCTTTTTTGGAATTTTTTTGGGAAAAAGGGGGCACAAACTCACTTCCACTGGCCCTGGTTGTACTAAGCTCGAGCGAAACGAGGATGAAGTTTTAAAAAAAAAAAAACACTTTCATTGCTTAAAAGAGTATTTTTCTATGTTGCAATTTATGATAAAACCTTTGTTTAATGTAATTGGGGAAGAGTAAATTTGTACCTCAAGTTGGAAATTTAGACTTATTGCTTTTTGTATGCCAGACTTCGTCAAAATCTTCACCCCCCCCCCAATGGCATGATAGCCATCGTTTATCTCGAATGCTTTTTCAAACCAATTCATACCAAATTAAGTTGTTCAAACAACGTGGATAAGTTTTACAACATTCTCAAGCAAAACTGAATCTTAAAAAATCAGTAATTTCCTAATTTTACAATAATTTTAAAAATTGATAAATAATTTCGAAAACTTTTCACAATGATTTAATCAACTTTTTTGATATTAGAATGCAAATTTAATTATTATTTACCAATAACTCAAGAAAAAAATTCTCAATATTTCGATAACTTTTTGAAAAATACCAAAAAAATTTATCAAATTTCATCAAAAATTTCACATTTCAACGACTTCTGAATTTTTTAGCATTTCAGTGATTTTGTAGATCATTCGCGCAAGCAATGAGCCATTTTCTCATCAAATAGGATTCTAATTCAATAAATTTTACAATTTTTGGTAATTTTTTCGAAATTTTGATCGATTTTCTACGACGACTTCTTTTTTCATTTCGTAATCGAAAGCTCGAAACATACCACACGAAGAAAAACCCAGACTCCAAAATAATCCACAATCTATTTCTCATGTTTCAAGATCATAATAATCCAAAAATAATCACACCACCGTCCACTCAGTCTACAAATTCCATTCAAGGTCTCCCAATCGATACCCTTGAACCCGGTAATTCTCACACGCAGGCAAATACCACTCAGCTTAATACTCCACAGTACCATTCCATCCTATAATAGAAGAAAATAAGTCGAAAAAAATCATACGCCTTTTCACCTCCTCTCGCACCCGATCGTCCTCCGACCTCCGAAAAAAACCACCTTAAATTTATTCAAATCCGTGATCGTCGTCTCTCTTATCCTCTCGTATGCGTTTCGGTATCGGTAGGTACTCGTGTGTACAATCAGTACGCGATCTTGCATACCAGTTCTACTCGACCAAGGAGAGGAATTCTCAAGTCACACCTGTCAAAAGCGAAGATATTTCAAAATATAAGGCGCGCAACGCCGATAATATCCATCGGTATGCTAAGAATGAAACCAGTTATAGTTATATCTAAGGTGTTTCAGCCCTCGCAGCATTTTGATGTACCGCGAACCGGCGACGATTCAAAATTTTCGACTTTATTGGTCGTATACGTATAATAATTTAAGGTATGCTGATTCCAAAACCCATCTATGCAGCAATGGATGCGAATTTATGTATATGCACCTCGAATTCTATCGTTTAATAGGTGTCAATTCCGCCTTTGGAAAGTTGAATTGTGAGTAAGTTCGTAGTATGTAATGCATATACTTTCTCTAAAACTCAGCGAGATAAGATAGCGATGAACACGACGAAGGAAATCCGAAATGCTAATTCTGTACCCGAATTAAGACGAAATAACAACCTCGATTGTTATATTGTCTTACCTTACAGACCGGTAGCTCGTTGGGCTAGTTCTAATGGTCTACTTAAGTACACAGACGCATGTAAGTATATACGGCCATTGATAAAACAACGCAAATACACGTTTCCATTTCGTTTTGTCGTAGGTGTATCGATAAATAGTACTTCTGCATCTAATTCGAGGAAATCTCTCGAAACTTTTCAGCCAGCTTATAAAACACGCTTTCAAATTCGACGCACACGACAAAATGTACTTATGTAAATCACCTTACCTATATCGCAAATATCGCAAAACATCTCGACCGCCAAGATCACTAATAGTAAATTTATTCGCGCAGCATCTGGTCCATTGATCCAAAGTTTGAACTCGTAAAGTACACAAATATCTACGTAACTCACAAACCACTCTTATACACTCGAATCACCAAAAATTTACACAACGAGAAGGCATCGACGGTAATTACTATAATAATCCGAAGAGCTATCGCGCATCCATAAACAAAGCCGCCAATATCGATATCGAATGGCTCTAAAAAACACGCGTAAATGATTCAATAAACATATGACTAACAGGCACACGCACACTAAACCGAACCAGCCGCCAACGAGTATTGATATGACTTTGACTGGCAGTTGGTCTACCCATATACGCGTTATCTCACCCGCCACTGCGTACCCCGCCATCGCCTTCGTCGCCGCGAACCTTCTACTCGCGGTACACGCGGTAGCGACAATGAGTGGCGGGGAGGGGGGTATACAGTCGTCAGTGTACATGGTTTATTACCCGTGTGATTTTTTTCGTTTCCCTTAATTTTTTGAGCCATTTCCTCTATACGCTCTTATCAACCCTCTTTGTGTCGTAGAAAAAAAAAGGTGACGATCCTCCGTTCTATGGACCACTTGCCACTTTACCAAGTACCACTGCATCGCGATCACAATGTCGACACCGGATATACCATAGACGAGAAGATTGGGGATGATAAAGAAAAAAGGTTTTATTGGTTTTTGGCGTCTATTACTTTCCTGCTCCATCATCGTACTCGTGAGTCGTGATTGTACTTTTTCAAAATTTCGACGTTTTCCTCAAGAAAAAAGATAATGTTATAACTCAAAATCGAGAGATGTTGGAAATGTTTGAGGATAAGTAATGAAGTCAAATCTAAGTCGAAAAATAAATTTTCATCTTGGAAAGCTTATGTAACACAAAATCGGTTATCAATCAATTACGAACTAATTAATTACCCCAACACCGAGGGGCCAAAATTCATGATTTTTCAATAATAACGAGCAAGTTGCCTTAAAGGATGATTTTTGACCTCCCGAATCCATTTCTGATGTTTTACCCCAGCATAAGACATACGAGGTATCCATGTCAAAATATCGAAAAAATGATTTATCCATTTTACGTTGAATTAAAGGTCATCTGAAGTGTCTTCTGAGTTTATTTAGTTGGAATTTCTAAACTTCTTTTTGCAAGAGTTTCGAAGGTTTCAACCCATCCAAAGTCATCTCGGGGACAAGTGTTGGTCTAATCGCTGATTCAGCCACAATTAAGAAACAAAATTCAGTAAAAATTATTAAAAATGCAGTAGAAGTGGTTCAAACTTCATAACAATGGTACAAATAAAAATTTCCTTAAAAATTAAATTTCAAAAATAAAAACTAAAAATGATAAAAAAAATTGTAAAAATTATTGAAATTCTAACATAAAAATTAGTAAAAAGATCGTAAAAACGGCCAAAAAATCAGGAATTAAATAATGGCAAACATTGTGAAAATTCTTGATATTTTCATAAAAATCATTAAAAATCTGATAAAAGTGGCCAAAAATAATGAAAATTGTCGAAAATTTTATGGAAACCGTCAACAATTTCGCTACACTCAATGAAAATACTGTAAAAACTGTCAAAAAAATACTAAAATTGTCGAAAATGTCGTTAAAATTGATGGAATTTAAAAAAAAAACATTGAAAATATGATGAAAATGTTCAAAAAAAATTATGAAAGTCAGCGAAAATGTTGTAAAAGTTGTCTAAAATTTTGATAAAAATTTAAAATCGGTGAAAATATTGTAAAAACTGTCAAAAAGTCATTAGAATCGTTGAAAATGTCGTAAAAATTGAAGAAATTTCCATAAAAATAGGTGAAAATAAGATAACGTTGCCAAAAAATCATGAAAATCGTCAAAAATGTTTTAGAAATTGGTCAAAAATTTTGCTAAAAACGATGAAAACATCGTAAAAACGGTCAAAAGATTATGAAAACCGTCGAAAATTTCATTGATTTCTTTTTATTTTCATAAAAATCAGTGAAAACTTCTTTAGAAAGATGAAAAAAACTATCGTAAAAAATCACACAAAAAACGTTGCAATATCCACCAAATTTCATAAAAATCAGTAAAATTTTTGAAAAATATTGTAAAAATTTTACCAGTTTTTAAGAGATTTTTGAAAAATTTCATGATTTTTTGACTATTTTAACTTATTTTTACTAGTGTTTTGATAATTGTGATAACATTTTCGACGGTTTTCTCAATTTTTCGATCATTTTTTTCATATTTCAAAAAATTTTAGTGAAAATGTGTACAATTTTTATGAGATTTTCGACTGTTTTCATGATTTTTTGGAAAATTCTACGGTAATTTTTAAATTTTCATGATAGTTTAAACAATTTCTAGATGATTTTCTTGAATTTTTTGAGCATTTTTACAATATTTTCAATGATTTTTTTAAAAATCTCAAGTTTTTGTGATTTTTAGATCATTTCTACGATGTTTTTACCAATTTTTATGACAATACTAATAATTTTTACCACTTTTTCACCAATTTTTACGATCTTTAAATAATTTTTACAATACTTGCGCTGATTTTTTATGACATTTTTGACCAATCAACAATACGAGTATTCTCAAAAATTTTCATGATTTTTTGACCGATTTAAGGGTGTACTTTAGTAGGTAATTTAAGTAGGCAAAAAACATGAAATTCTATCGAAGAGATTACAAGC